>VDFB02075321.1:334323548-334462047 GCA_007258455.2 Sequoia sempervirens | reverse complement strand
ACAAGTGACCACCTAGGATAGTCAATTCAAGTGTAATGAAATGAACATCACAGGTGATCCATTGCTCAAGTGAATTGTCGACAATTGCACCATCACAAGAGGTGATAGTGAATAGGAATACATAATTTCCTTGTTTAAAACATCCATTACACATGAACCAAGAAAAAAAATGAGGGTTTCATATTTTAAAACCTTCCATGCAATTATTGCATTCACATCATAAGGTTGTTGTTTGAAGAGCATAAGGTGACATTACTAATAGTGGATTCAAAGAGAATTGAAATCTAAATGTGTACAAGATAAAACAGTGTTGATCTAACACAAAAATGTGGGAGTAAAGTGAAGTGTGCATGATTTGAAACTTTCAAATGCATCTAATGGAGGAATCAAGTGAACAAAATGACCATCAAGTGGCCTACAATAGTATCACAGTGGCTGAAAGCAAGTGTTACCTGATGAGAAACTAGAAGAATATCTAAAGGGAAATGAATTTGAAGACAAGTTTCTATGTGCAAGTGAATATAAACAACACAACAATGGCATGTAAACAATGCAATCAAAAGATACATGAAGAACAATGTATTTATACTATGGTAACCAATACTAATATTAAACCATGGTTACAAAGAACATGAATGCAATGGTGTATAGTTTCATTTTCAGAACAAACTCCACACAAGCCTCACATGATGTTCTCCAGAATGCACAAATGGAAGAATATTCAAGTTTAGAATGGGGAAAACCTAGTTTCATGTGTTGTGCCCACAACTTGGGGAGCCAAGTATTTTCTCTCAAGAGTCACAATACCCACTTAGGGTTTTAGAATGAAATGAAAAATGTAGAGGAAGGGTATCAAGGGTTCAAAACCTTTCCTTCACCCTCAAAATAATGTGGTGCGAACAACAGGTTGCGGCCCAAGAGGGTCAAGTTCCACAGTCAAAAGATTGAGATTTCACTGAAAAATGTATTCATCTATAGGTGGGGCTGAGCCCAAATTTTATTTTACAAAGAAAAGGAAGCACAGTGGCCGTGGCCCATGCAATGGTGGAACCAAAAAAAAAAACTACTTTCTACAAAGAAAGCTCGATGGATCATGTTTCAAAGGTGAATACAAACACTAAGGAGGATGTTGAGGGTTTGAGCCCTCAGTGAAATGATTTCAAAACTAAAAATGTAAGCTACAGGCTTGTGGACATGGAGGTCTAAAAATTCTTGAACTAGAAAAGATTACACTCAAAGAAAAAATTTTGTAGTCAAATACAAATCTTGTGTTTACATTTTGGAGGACGAGCCCTAGTTACTTTCATTCAACAATGAAGGAAGGAATATACAGTGGCCGCGGCCTATGTGGATGATTGAGCTTAGAAAGCACATAATCTTCATTTTTTTTTTTGTGAAAGAAAGCTTAGTAAAGGTTTATTTAATAGGGAAATACCCTTAAAAGGAAAAGAAATGGAGGATAGTAAAACTTACCTTCATGTTTTTGTAGAGAAGCTCGATGGGAATCCGTGATCAAAGCTTCACAGGTGGTCCAAACAACACTACATGGTTAGCCATATGAATGGTGAGAACATCGATGCCACACATGAACATAATGAAATGCATCAGAAACCATGGAATCCACGGCCTTGAAAGGCCATATTTTCCATCAAAAGAGCCAAGGAAATCATAAACATATAGTTAAAAAACTTACCACATAATGTGGAGGGCTGAATGCATCTAGGTTCGAAGGAGGTAGAGCTTGGTGGTGGCCGAAAAGACCAAACCTTAAGTCTCCCCATGGTAGTGCAAACAGAGCCACATTTTCTCCAAAGGCCATGATGCAAATGATGGGTAGAATGAACATTTCAAAACCTTTTGTATATTAGGGTTTTCCCCATAAAGTTGGCCGATGTGATTTTTATCACATTGATTTTGTTTTCCATGCTTTGCCTTGTTGATATTTCATGTGCCTAGGCCGACATAATCCTATGGCTTATTTTTTTCTGTTATTCTGGTTTTTATAGAAAATCAAACACATATATGCACATGGATTGTAATAGGGTACCCCTTTCTATCTTGGAGATTTTTCATCCCAGGTAGCCCTCTAGAAGTCTCGAGCAATAGCTTTAAGATCATCAAAAAAATTCCTAAGTAAATAATGGAAAATATATTTTTATGATTTTTTGTATAAAAATGAATTATGTGAAGGAGCATCATTGTAATATTTGGTTTTTTGCAAGAAATAAATGAAAAAAATCAAAATGATCAAGAAAAAGAGGGAAATTTGGAAAACTTGAAGGCTAAAAATGAAAAATCAAGACCTGCCTTAACACTTCAACATGTAATTTAGAAATTGTAAGATGTGCTAACTAATCAAGAAATGTTTCTATAAATTGCTTGATTGCTGCTATTTTAAATGCAGCTATACACTTCGCTCAAAACTAGACTTTCTATTTCCATGCGCCTTTGGGCGAATTTAGGCAAGAGGTGTTATGGAAGTTTCTATTTTCAATTTCTAGTAGTTAAAATTCGATTTTTGAGTGGTTTTTGATCAACTTTGATGATGGAAATTTTCAGGATTTTTGAAGCCATTTGAGTCAAGTTTGAGGACTATTTTTCAGTATTTTCGTGAAATTGAAAATGAAGATGAAATTCTCCTTTTGAAGGATAGCAAATTGGATTTTTCTTATTATTGGAACCATAAGGTGTAACAATGGTCTATAAATCCTAGAAAACTTGATTTTCTAAGAGTTTAGATCATTCATTTCTGCTTTCTTTAGTGATTTTGAGAGCTTTATAAACCATATTTGATGACTCATTCTCCACTAGCAATAAAAAATAATAGATTTCTCCTTCTCCTTTTCTCATAATACCATGGTGATGTTGTGACTTTGTTGTGATTCAAACTGCCAAATCCTTTCTTTGTCTTGTTATTGTGGGTGATTGTCAAATGTTGCAATAGATTCAAGTTGCACATTGTATTATACGTCCTAAGAGTCTTTATGCAAATTATTGATGAATTGAAAGCATTATGGTGAGTTGTGAGAGTTAAGTGTTGTCAAAGTAGTGTTGTGAAGTTAAGTGTAATCAAGATCTCTTTTTTTTTTTTTAGCTGATCATCGTGAGTTGTAGGAGTTTGATTTTCAAGTTTTTCCTACCCCTTTTCCCCTGAAGATTGCATAGGTTAGGTGATTAGTTGAAAGGGAACCAACCCTCTCTAGAGATTCACTCTCACCAATCAGTTTACCCACAAAATGGAGAGTGTTTCCATGTTGAGGTGGTATAAATAAGCCCAACTTATGTGAGTGTGCAATCCTGATCTCCAACACTAGCTCCGAGAAATAATGCACAAAAGGGACCATATACTGCAAGAGTCCGTAGAACCATAGCTTGTACACCAACTGATGTTCGTTAGTGGCCACTTTCATTCTTTCGCAAGCTGCTTCCCTAAGACTCTTAGGGTTAGTTTTGAGGATGGGATCATGAATATTATCCCATTCTTCCATTATCTAGGTTTGTTCCCTATGGGCTTTCTTTTCCGTGGCCCACGTGTGGATCCACTTTGGCTGCTCTGGTATCCCAAGCGAAGCATAAGAGGTTTGATGGAAAATATTGGCTATTGGTGTTGCATGCATGGTACCAAACAAGCTTTGGGTTGCCTCTCCTTATGCTTCCATCTAAGGATTTTGGGCCATTTTAGGGTGCTATGGATTTCTATGATGCTCAAAATTATTGCAATTCACTTGTGTCCTTCAACAATTCTACACTCAAAACTCTTTGCACTGAATAGCGTACTCGGGAAGCTTTTCACATGCAACACTAAGATTTTTCTTGACTTAGAGTTGTAGACAATGGTTTCCTTTCTACATTAAACTCAACATGTACCGCTAGCTCCTTTGCTCATGTGAAATGAATTTCTTTCCCTTTTGAAAAGACAAGAATTCAAAATGACAGTTAGTCATCATGTCCTATGACACAATTTCTTGGAAAAGTGAACCGATGATTGAAAGAATACAAAACCTTTCACATGCTTTGCAATTAATATCCTAAAAGAATGACTAAGCCAAATATGCAATGAGTACTTGAAAAGATTTGAGTTCATCCTTGGAGACTAGAAAATTCTTGCAGCGTGACACATCAACACCTGATTGTATGGATGATCACTTGGGACTGCCACCAATTTGTGCTAATTAATTACTTCTCCTTAACTTTGCACACAAAAATTTATACATAGTGTTGAGACTTTCACATTTTTCAAATTTGAAGTGCCTATATTGAAAATTTTACCTTTGCACACTCAAAAGTGGACCTAAAAAATTGGTTTAAGTGACCTACTTTGGAGGGTCACAATTCAGAGACAGTTGATTTTTTTTTAAAAACACATGCAAGCACATTCAATGGGAATATATGACACATGCATGTCAATTTTTAGCCTCCCACGATAAGTTTTGATAGGGTTTTGAAAACCAAATTTGGAGGGTTTTGACATTGTTTTGTTGTTTGCAAACTCTTTGTCCTATGAGTTGGCCTCCTATTCAAGTTGATATCTCACAGTTGGATGATCATCATGGAAAAAGGATTGTTTCTCTCCATTCTCCCTACATTCATGTGCTACCTGGTTCAATTTTAGAGCCTCCTAATTTGATTTTCTATTTTTTTGAGATCAAAAGAAAATGCAGACTATTCACCTTTTGTATCTGCATTTCTGATATGTTTCAAGGTGGTCAACTTTGACCCCTAATATCTCATGAAGATTGATGATTGAATGAAATCCCTCTTGCACATGTGCTTGTGTACCTAAATGATCTCATGCTTCTAGTGGCGGCTTCTCAGGAGCTGATTTGGTATTTTTTCGAAGATGTGACTGAGTGAGTTTTAATTGGTTTTGAACAACTACATTTGTAGAAAAGTCTGACTGAGCAACTTTGACAGTGGATATCTTTCACCTTGTGATCTATTTTTCTAAGCCATTTGTTGCATTCCATTCTTGGGTCAAATTTCTACATTCCTATAATTTTTCATGGCTCTAGGAGGTCGTTTGACTTGTTTCTTAGGGAAATTCCAGAGGCTTCTTGGCTAGTTTTGACCATTGTTCAAATATGCCATAAAACAAATTTTAATGACAACCCAGTTTGAATTTTCTCTCTAGAAGCATTCAAAAGCTATGCCAAGACAATTCAAGTTTAAAAATTGTTTGAAAACAAATTTTTTTTAGTGGGACCCACAAGGGGATCCGACATGTGCATGCAAATGAGGAGGAATTGAAATGGAAGCTAGATGATACTGCTAGAATTATTGATGAAGTTGATATGGGATACATTTCAAATAGATAAAAACTCATCAAATACTTTGTGTTTTGTTGGCAACATGAAAACGGATAAAGGATGATTTGTTTCTTGTACAAGTTGATTTAGAATTGGTATTCTATCCAAGAAAAGTCTTACAACATCAAGATCAAACTTTAAAGAATGGGAGTCAAATTTCATCAAATAAGTAACATATTGGCTATTGTCTCCAATCGGGGACAATTGACATCTATAATAGGAAGAAAGAACAGGAGTTCCTTTTCAAGGTCATCAAAAGTGAGTTACTAATGTATAGCATTTTGTGGTGATCAAGTGGACCTTTTAGGCAAAATGCAAGCCTACATGGTTATGTTCTCTACATTGAGAAAGAGGAGATTCAAATGTGCTTCAAGATGAATGTGATAATTTCCTTGGAGGTCATATGAGGCTACACAACAACTACCACACTATGCAATTCATGCCTATGTAGCCACCACTTCCTGCAGACAACAATTGCATAATCATCAGTCCTTTATGGGAAGCTACATCACATGAAATTTAACAACACTTGTATAATGCAACTGTCTCATTTCTACCAACTACATAATGTGATAGTTTCATCATATGAAAAATGAAAATGCAAGTATACCACTATTGACAGTCTTTCTCCGCATTTGAGTAATTTCAAATTCTTTTTCAAGCTTCTAGAGATGTGAAAAGCCTCACTCTCTCAACAGGTAGTTAGTGAAAAATAAGTGATTGAATCCTTGCACAGTGAAATGAAGAAATCCAAAGCATACGTCCATCCATCTTGTTAGTTCTTTTTTAAGAACCAAACTGATCTCCAAAAATACCTATGGACTTTTCCATTTCTAATTATCAGTACTTCCAAAGGGATTGGCCAATGAATGAATAGAGGTTGCAAGACTTCTATTCCTACTCTTTGAGCTCTATGAAACCCAGGAGGGTGATCCCACAATTTATACTTAAACCCTTAGCACAATCACAAACAAATATATTGTAAATAACATATATCTCTCATAAATCCAATCAATAATATGCATCAAATAAGTTGGCAACTTATTTATCAATGTTACACATATTGAGCATGAGAGAATACAAAACAACAACTACAATATCTCTTTGAGACTTTTATGATTTAAAAATTGAGTAGAAAATGAATCAAAACTGAGAGTGAAACACAAATACTCTGCATGAAACAGTGCCTTTATCCCAAGCACAAACTCAATACCATTCAATGCACGACCTAATAAAAATTCAAATGATAGCACCTATAACCTCAAGAAATATTGCATTACAACATTTCTCTATGATGTTCATGTTTATTACTACTTACATATATCCTATCACCCAGTTCGTATAAGTCATTTATCTCACACAAGCAATTACATTAATTCATTGAATCAACAAGCAAGCATGAAACTAAACATCTGTTAGGCAAGTGATGAAGACAAATGAAAGAAATCCTTGATTAATTTCACTCATAACTCATAATACGCATACAAGGAGAGACAATAGCCATGAAACTAATATTACTCTATATTATAAATGCTATATCATTATCATATTTGCATGCATGAGTATGAACTCCAAAATAAACTTTAAAAAAAGACTCTAAAACTTTCTTCATATTATCTTGACAACTTCATAGTATTAACTCAAAAAATTTCTAACTCCTGTGCTTCTGGCCCTAAATTCTTTCTTATAGAAATGAAGGAGAAAAAAAGCTTCAAACTAGATAGCACACATCTCATGAGTTCATTGGACTGCTTGTAACAATATTCCATTTTCAGTAATACTTGAGTCTTCAGGTGGGGTAAATAAACATGAGGCAAAATTTCCTTCAACTCTTTGTAGAAAGCAGGTCCCACCTCAAAAATCATCATTAGTTTGTTACAACAGTATCAAAATATTCTCCACGCACTCAAAATATGCCAACTATGGGGAAAATCAAAACAAAAAAACTTACGAAGCAAGAAAAGGAAAGCAAACAAAAATTCAAAATTCATCAATCCACATTAGCACCACGTGCTATTCATTTGAATTTGAGGAGATAATAATATTTTACCATGTTATATGAAAAGCCTAATTTGTACTGCATTCAGGGCATGCATTATTCTTCTCCTATCCATTAATCCTTAGATTTAATTTCCTTTTCCACTCATAATCACCTTCCCATAAGAGCATATGCATCAACAAAGAGTAATGGGGAAAATACAAAGGGAGCACCTCCTTTTTCAGATTGATAAAATATTCATGCATCTGTTCAGCAACAAAATTAGCATAATCAAAGTCATTGTTTCGATTATGATGTTGTATATCTCCCTCCATCACCAATAAATCATGAGTTATCCTAACCTCAAATTCTTGAGCCAGTACTTGATTTAAACAATAATAAGTATTTTTGAAATAGTCTTAAAAATCCTCGCACTCAAAAGGCTTAGCATTCTTAGCAATGAATCTCTCCCTGCTCCTTTTGTGTCACACAAGCAGTGATTCTTTAAATGAAAATTTTCTCCTCTCATACTCAGCATACAATTCAGCACGTCTGAACTTTGTGGTATAATTGGTATTCAACCCAAATACATCTATCATCTTATCCTTTGTCACCTCTAGAATTAGATCACCATTTTCACTTCTAATTGTCTTGTCAGTAGGGTTATAGTGCCTTGCCAATTCCATCATTAAATACACTTCTACAAACACATTTAGGACCACCAACTTTCCAAGATTCAATCCCCGTAAAAAACATGTGAGCTTGCTAGAATTTTATTTGTTGAAAGCATACCGAAACAATTTCTAGCCACTCTGGGGTTAGGGTTTTTCACCAATTTTTCTAGCATTATCAATCAACCTAGTGGTCACAACAACTTGACCTGTGGGAATTTTACCAATTTGTGACCCTCCCTCTTTGAAACCACCAGAGACTTGGAAAAGGGTTGGGAACTGCCACTGGCTTAGACTTAGCTTTAGCTGAAGCATCTTGAGTTTTAAGTCTTTTAACCCTCTTATGTTTTGGTCTCCTTTCAAGTCTAACACTATATTCACTAGGTTCTGGGTCACTCATGTTTGCAATGCAAATGAAACTAGGGTTTACAATTTCTCACGACCAAAGGGAATCCTTTACAATTATAATGGAACAAAACACTACTTTTGAACAGGACACTTCACCTCAAAATTTATGCAATGTTCAATTACCAAATTGAAATTACCAATAATTGAACAAATGGACAATTCCCCAATTTCCTATCAATTCTTCAAGACATTCATCTCAATACTTCAATTAGAAGGAAATATTCGTTCTACTTACCCAAGTGAAAATTATGCGATTCTGGTTACTGGTAGCATTTGGAGCTTGCCTCGCAACTTCTTCAACTTCTAGTATCCTTTCCGCTAGCCAATGAATTCAAATGCATAATCAGCCAGGTATCTATTTTCTGTTATGTCTAAAGGAGATAGGCGTGCCACCATTAACACTTTATAGTAAGCTCACGTGAGCAAACAAAAAATTAGTCGTTCAGGTTTAAACCCTGATCGTCGATCCTTCAGCTTTAAAACAATATCAATGGTTACAAATGCATCTCACCACCTTCCTCTTTAATTTATACAAAATCCTTAGTATTTTTCCACGTTGCATCTTCATTATAGCAGTTGTCGCTCATCGTTGATGTACTTCATCCTCACCTAGCTTCATCAGCGATGCAAGTATTCCATGTGATGAAATCTCAGCCCTTGGATCTATGGCATGTTCCCTAATCACATTCATTTCCATCACTCCCCGCAAATCCAACTTTGTACCTTGGGTTCCATTAGCGACGAGAGATATAGTGAAAGCATCTTATGTCGACACATACACCTGCATGAAGACAACAATGGTACAAAAGCATCAAAAATAAGATGTACCCAGATTAGCAAGAGAAACCTTATGAGTAACTTCATCACTCATTGCTAATCAAAACTAAGGCTTTGAAATGGATCAACGATAACCGATAAAATATTAGGCCATCACTCAATGCTAATCCTCCTCATAAGATTTACAAGAAATTGGCGATGAGAGATGATCACAATGTTATTGTATATCACATATCACTAATTGAAAATTTAGCACTCAAAAAAAATCAACGAGAAGCAAAGAAAATAAGATCATAAGGCCCAAAGGCATCACTCATCGTTGTTACAATATTGAGGGGTCATAAACCATTAGTGATGAGAAATCCTTCAATAATGCTAATAAATTCACTCATCGCACATTTAAAAATGAAGCTCTAGCAGTTATTCACGATGAGCAATATCAAAGAGACACCACCTCATCGCTCGTCGCTGATTTAGAATATACATCTCAAAAATGATCAGCTATGAGCAATAAAGATAGAAGGCTGATTAAACTTAAAAGGAAACCTTTAGGCATGTTGTCATAAGTTGTTTTAATAGAGGGTACTCTCTAGGGTGATACAAAAGAAAAGTCTTAAGGACTCCAAAACCATAATAATACAAAGGATAAAAGTTTTTAGAAAATGATCAACAGTAGGAAATAGGGAGTCAATAGAAAAATATAACATTATAAGCGCTAATGAATTATGAATCATAAACCCTCAAATACTAGTCCTCCACTCAAAAGTGACAAGGATCTAAGATGGAATGTTCAATTTGCAAGTTCCATCAGTGGGTTCGACTGGGGACGTATGCCTTATGCAAGCATGGCGTGATCCCAAGAATCTTAGGTTGAAGAAGACCAAAATGTTGATTAAAACAAAATGACCCCAACCAAGGAACTACCCAGAAAAGGTAGTAGGACCAAAGAAAACACAACAAAAGAAAACAAACCTATATACATAATATACAAAATCAAAACGTACGTGGAGAAAATCATACTTAGGAGAAGTATGGCTTTAAGAACTATCCATGTACTGGCAGTTCAAAAAGTTCACCTGTTAAGCTCTGAAGGAAATATGAATCTTCCCCATGAGTGCTAACTATCAAATAAGGGCTAGTACATAAAGCTTCAAGTTTCCCATGCTTTCCCTTATCCCGAGCCCTTGCATTCTAGGCTAAAACCATATTGTTTAATTCAAACTTTCTGGGAGAAGATCTCTTGCCATATAGATGCTTAACCTACAATTGCATCTTCATGTTTTTAGCTTGAGCTTCCCTCCTAGTCTCATCCTACTACACCAAATTATTTATTATGTGTTGCATATCATCACAAATTTCTTCATCATATTCCTGTACAAACTTATACATTTTAAGTAGGTTATTTTGTGGCAATCTTGTAAGGAAAGCAATAGTGCGGAAGAAACTTTCCTAATGTCAAAACCACAGGGGAGAATGCATATAGTACTTTATTTTTTTCTAATTACAAACCAATTAAGACACACATGAAAAATTTGCAGAAACAGAGAAGATACTCAAAGACAATGAACAACAAATTTACGTGGGAAACCCTTTTGGGAAAAAACCCACCACACCAAACTGAATCTCTTTGTATTATAGTAACAACAATTACATACAATCAGAGATACAACTCTCTAGTATTAGTTCACAGTAGCTACATTCACTGTTCATCCAGTTACAGAAAATCTCTCATCAATTCGATTCACTCATCATCATTTCAAATCATAATCGATCCTTTAAATCTTAACACATTTTGATTTTTGTCTTTTGTTCATCTTTATCCACCAATGCTCCATCGAAGAAAGTTTCCATGCCTTTTCAGATTTTTCCTTGCATGTAGTTTTTCCAATGTTGCAACTGATGCAAAAATCCAACTGTCATCCATTTGAAAACCACTTCCTCTGATTTTTCCAGCGGGATGCCACATAGGATGGTCACACGGTCAAAGGTGATCAAACTTTGTTGGCATATCGGTGAGACACTAATAGTGTCTCCCCGATGCCACAAAGTCTTCATATCAATATCACCATAGCTTACATAAGTCGTCAAGACATTTTACCGATGCTCACAAAGCATATCGATTTCCACTTTTCCATCGGCAAGACTTCCCATTCACCAAAAGGTTTCGTCGAGTCTCCTCAGGTTTCATCGAAGCATCTGACAGTTGGCAAGACATTCGTCTTTCACCGAGACTTCATACCGAGCTCATCCAAGTCTTATCGAGTTAGCAAGACATAAGTCTTTTGCTAAGACCTTACATCGGCTGAACATGTCACACTGAAGCATCAAAGAGTCAGCGAGACTTATTGTCTTAGCCAAGACCTTATACCGAGGTCTTAAGTCATCCTGAGCACTGCATTCACTAGTCAGCAAGAGTTATGTCTTTCGCCAAGACCACATACTGAACGCCCGTGTCTTACCAAGTCGGCAAGACATTTGACTTTGCCAAGACGTTTCGTCGGGCGCCAAGAGCTACACCGATGATTGTTGGCTTGACTTATTCAAGTCACCAAGACTTCTTAGCGAAGTCTTTTGTCACCACGAACGAACTAAGAGAATACTCCCATCGGCGAGACTTACCTTCTTGCTAAGAGATCTCCTCGAGACCCTTGTATTAGCCAGATAGCTATAAGCTATCGGTGAGACTTACACCATTCGCTAGGACATCTCGTCGAAGCCCTAGAGATAGCCCGATAAGACCAAACTATCGCCCAGAGAACTCCATTTGACAAAAGGTCATGTCGAATGCTCCTAGTTACAGCGATAGACTTCATTCGGCAAGACATCAACTCTATCTTGGTGACATGAACCTATCAAGTAGGTTTAGAACAGTTAGTTACCCAGACATGAACAATGTCACAGTGACTTTTCCCTTCAGGAGCTCCATGTCAGTAAGGATTGAGGTACATATTCCAATAAATCTAGCCTCTAAACCATATACTAAGCCAAATGGTGAATAACCAGTAGCATTTTTTACAGTCACTCTATCTACCTAGAGTGCCAATTTCAACTTTGAGTCCCAAGCCCTTGTGTTCTTTTCCATAACTCTCTTGATTATCTTTATCAAGCACTTATTACTAGAATCGGCTTGACCATTTCCCTGAGGATGGTAAGGTAAAGAGTAAGAGACTTGTATGCCATGTCCTTCACAAAAATCCTTGAATTCAGCTGATCTATAACACATAGCATTATCTAAGATGTTCCTCTCAGGGACTCCAAATCTGATGAGAATATTACTTAACAGGAAATCAACTACCACCTTGCTTGTTGCCTTTCTTGTAGGTATTGCTTCTACCCATTTTCATGTAAAATAGTCAATGGGAACAAGAATCCATGAATGACCTCCACGAGATTTTTATAGTATTTCCCCGATGAAATCAATTCCCCATTGTTGGAAAGGGGCTTCAACTGTCATAGGCCTTAGTGGTAAGTTCCCTGAAAACTTCAACTTTCCTGAGAACCATTGACAAGCATCATAAGTTTTAAAAAAATTATGAGTATCCTAAAAAACTATGGGCCACCATAATATAGCTCTGAAAATCTTGTGTGCAGTGGTTTTTTCCATGTAATGACTGGGTATGTGCAAAATCATGATGGCCCAAAAAGTGGCAATATGATGGGTATGTGTAGGGTATGTGGTTGATGACTTTTTTTTACCCAAAATTGATCAAAGGAAAAGGGTTTTTAAAGGAGATTCTCAGCCTTCCACCAATATAAATTATGCTTTACTTTGAATTTAATAAATAATTATTATTCATTTTCTATTTGAATTCGACTAAAGTCTAATTGATAGCTGATTGAAAAATCTATAGCTTTCAAATGCTATCATATTTTTGAATCTGAAACATCGTCACATTCTATGCTTCACATACTATAGGATTAAAACAAATAAAATTGAATTTCATGAAGTTTTGACCAAGTTAAGGTGGTTAGACATACAAGTTTTATATTTTTAAAAGTTGTAATAAAAATTCATAATTAAATATTTACTTGGAAAAAATAACAAAAAATATGCATCACATCGGGACATGAGTCCTCTACTTATATCTAAAATATTATAAAAATATATTATCATTTTATTGTGGTTAGGGTGGTCAGACAAACACCTACTTATTTTTTCCATGAAATTTAAGTACTACTACATTGAAATTTCAAATTTTCACCAAATAATTTTTTTTTTTTAAATAAAGGTCTAGTATTTTAGAAACTACATTCAATTTGCTACAGATTCTATTCTTACATATTTTTGAAATAATATAGATAACTTATTCAAATTTTTATGTCAAGTTTCCTAACTCTTATTTTTCTAAATTTTTCGCCACTTAAGGGCCTATTTTTTCCATGATGATCCTACACATACCTGACTGCCACATACCCCACTGTGCATTTCCTGAAGAAGTTCCAATGCTTTCTTTCCATCTACACACTTGAGAAGTACACCATCTAGGCTCCTCCACCATAACTCATTGTCAATAATCACATACTTGATAGCATGCAATTTCAGTGTTCTTCTTTCATTGTTAGCCATATCAACATGACATTGCAAGGTTTTTAGATACTCGATAATTCTTCTATACCATTTGCATGTTTTCATATCATAGAGAGGTGCAACATCAATTACTTCATTCTGATTAACTTGATTAGCTTCCAAATTTGCCTCTACCATTAAGTTGGCTAGGCCCTTTCCTCTCACCAATTTGGTAATCTGGACATCAATGTTGAATTCCTAGATCATGTTGATCCATATACACCTTCTTCTTGTTGTCTCTTGCTAAGTAAAAATTTCCTTCATAGTAGCACTCGGTACAAAATCTACAACTGTAGCCCCTTGCAGGTAAGTTCTAAAATTCTTCACAGCTTTTACCAAAGCATATGTCTATTTCTCAGTAGTGTCATATTTTAATTTTGTAGCTTGTAAATATTTACTAAAAAAATGCAATAGGTTGTTCAAAACCTTCTTCATTTTTCTGTAGTAAGACAACAAAAATGGTATGAAATGAGGAAAAAGACAAAATGTGCATTGGTTTAGAAAAATTAGGAGATTTCAAAACTGGAGCTTCTTTAATAGCTTGCTTTATTTTCTTGAAAGCCTAACTAGGTTCTTGACTCCAAAGCACCTTTTCACCCTTCTTCAACATTTTGGAAATAGGTCTTGTGATTTCTACAAAGTTGGTTACAAATCTTCTCAAAAAATTTATCTATCCAAAAAATTACTGAATGCCCTTGAAATGTTTGGGTCGAGGGATCTTGTCAATAGTTGCTACTCTTTCAGGGTCTATTCTTACTCCTTCCTTGGACATAATGTGCCCTAGCAACTTTCCCTCGATGACCCCAAAGGCACATTTCTTTTGATTTAGAGATATTCCATATTCTAGTGACCTGGCAAACACCTTCTCGAAATGCATGCAATGATCTTCTTCTTTCTTAGAATAAGTAGTCAAGTCATCTTGATATATAGCCATAAATAAATCGATAAAATCTGAGAAAGCTACATTCATAGCTCTCTGAAAAGTGGCACCTACATTTATTAAGCTGAAAGGCATCCTGACATAAACGTAGGTACCCCAAGGAGTAGTAAATGCAGTCTTGTACTACTCAGACTCCTTTATGTCTACTTGATTATATCCTAAAAAACCATCCATCATTGACAGTAACTCACAGCCAGTTACCTTTTGTAACATAGCTTCCATATTTGGTAATGAATAATTGTCCTTTAATGAGGATACATTTAGGTTCCTGAAATCAACACATAATCTCATATCACCATTCTTTTTTCTCACTGGAACTAGATTAGATACCCATGAAGATTGTCTAATGAGTTTTATAATACCAACGTCCCTCAACTTTACCAAATCCTCTTGCATCTTGGGAGCTAAAGTAGGATTAATTGGTCTCTACTTTTTCCTGAAATGCTTTGCATCTTCCTTTAAAGGAATCTCATGTTGAAAAAATTCCTCTCTGTAAACCTTCAAGTCATCATATGACCAAGAAAAGACATGTCTATATTTTCTAAGTAAGGAAATTAACATTTCCTTCACCTTTGGCTTCATCTTCTTTTCTACATAGACTTTCTTTGGGGCATTTACAGTTCCCAGGTTCACTTCCTCTAGGTCTCCTGGGTGAGCAGCAATTGTTTTGGCCTTGTTGGTATCTTGACTCTCAAAGACCCTTTCAAGAGCTACAAGGACTTTGGGGATTTTATTTTTTTTAATTGGATGACCTCTTTTCCAAAAATCATGTCTTTTCCATCAACATTTTTAATAAATCCAGCAAAATCAATCTCCTGACCTTCATATCTATCAACACCATTTAGAAAACTAAGGATATCCTCATCATCATTAAAAAATTTCCAATTATATACATTATCAAGGATAGATGGTCTGGTTTGTATCTCAACCTTGGAAATTCCTATGAAATTTATATCATCAGTTATTAATGCAATATTAGCAAGTAAGTCAACTACTCTATTATGTCCTCTTTCCATCCAATCAATTCCAAAAGTATCAAACTGCTTAATGGAATCCTGAACATCATTCCTATATTGCCTCAGTTGGTTATTTTTACAAGCATACTTAGCTCTCACTTGGGATATCACAAGCTCAGAATCACCAATTACCATTAAATTTCTTATTCCATGCTTTTCAGCAAGCCTCAATCCCAATAATAAAGCTTCATATTCTACTACATTGTTTGTACAGACAAAAGACAATGTAAAAGAGAACTTAAAGGTATTTCCAATAGGTGACACTAATAAAATTCTTGCACTAGATCCTACTTTGGAGCTTGCACCATCAAAGTAAATTTTCCACAATCCTTCTTTATTAGATACTCTTGAGACTTCATTTTCTATAGGTGCAAGACATCTCTCAATCTCTCTTGGTACTTTGTCTATCTTGAACTCACCAATATCAGTATCTATGAAAAGAATTGTGTCATATTCAGGAACATGCTCCAACATATGTGGTACCCTAGGTTCTCTCCTTATTTGAACATTCTTACCATCAATGGGAAATGTGGCATAAGACATGTCACACTACATACTTCCTTCCATAGATTCACTCCATTTTCGTGATAATAAAATTCCATAGTTAGGTGGGATATCCACCATTACCACACTCATTTTAAACTCTTTGTTAGGGTAGGTTGCCAATCTATAGGGAAGTTCATTTATCACACCTATCATAGGGACCTCTCTAGCATCCATGAAATAGCATTTTCCATGAGTGATATCAACCCTTAACCCTAGTGCATCCATGATTTTAACTGGCATGATATTGTTTGATGCACCAGAGTCAATAATACAATTTTTTACAAAATTTCCCCTAACTAATAGGGTACGAAAAAATGGATCTATCTTGTCAGGATAGGTATTTACAAAATTTACTAAGAAAATATGGGGAATCTCAGTAATCACTCCCTCAACTTCTTTACCTTTCTTGTCCTTTTTGTTCAATTTGGTTGGAGCGAGCACCACCAAATCATTACAAACTATAGCAACACCATTGATAAGGGCCTCTGCCTTTTGTTTATGTTCCTCTATCCTCATCATTTCAAGAAAAGGCACAGATACTTTAACTTGGCTAAGTAATTGAAACATATCAACATGAGTATATTTGGGAAGTTCAATTGAAGACATACCTTGTTCGTTGCTATTATCTGTCTGTTGATTTCAGGTTTCTTTAGCCTTGTGTTTAGCATCCTTCCTTATGGATTTAGGAGTTTTCTTTTGTGTCTTTGACTTTTCAGTAGAGGATTTGTGTCCTTGAATAAATTTTGGATTTTTTGCTCTCTTTGCCCAAATTTTATCTCCCTTTCCGTCTTTAACTTTGGTCGTTTCTACCTTTTCATCAGGTTCATGTTCTTTTCCCTTAGCCTTCTATTCCTTGATGAATAGACTCATATGACTACCTTGTTCACCTCCAACAGTTATATTCCTCAAATGTTAGGAACTCCTAGCTTGGGCAGCTAAGACTGTAGTATATTTTGCAATCTCCTCCTCAAAGGGTCTTCTTAATGAAACACCATCTTCGATTGCCTCCAAATTGTAAATCTCAACATCACTATTGGCATCCTCATCAAAAAGAACTTATTGATGATGTGCATTAGAAATTTTCCTTTGACTATCTACATCCACTTCATAAGAACCTTCATCAGAAGAACATTCATTGCAGGCAACATCAAAATCACCCATAATCATAAGTACATCATCATCCTCTTGATCTTCCTGATCACAGTCTTCGGGTATGTCATCATCTAATTCCACCATCTATGCTACCGCACATTGTTGTGAATAGTGTGGAATTTGTAAATTCATACACCAAGGAGTATCCTCAACAAAATTTCCTAAATTCTTCTGCAGAGGGTCTGGAGGAGCACTATTTTGGGTATTCCTCTGATTGTTTAAGATAGACTCCCCATTATAAAAAATAAGTATTGTATGGGTGGTCTTGTAGTCTAGGGGGTATTTCATTCCTTTGGTAGTTTTTAGGTTGAACCTTCACTTTCTTTACAATCTTGTCACTGATAGTTTTCATAAAATTGTCAAGCTTTCCCTCAATTGTTCACCCTTTAGCACTTGAACTCATGTCTTCCTTTTTTGAACTTTTGAAGAGTTTTGGATCATCTCTTATGCCAACTTAACCAGTTTCTCTGCTAATATTTTCAATATTCTCCACCATTTTAAAAGCTTCCCTTAATGAATGAGGACACTTATCTAGCAAGCAGTAACTCATTTTTGCATCAAAATCATTGCAATAATTTACCAAATGGACATGATCATTTAATTGAAGATGAGGAGGAAAACTTTTCCTAGCCTTTTGGAATCTTGTGTGTTAAACTCAGGAACAGATTCATTGGATCCTTTGACAATATTGTTAAATTGATTTAGAAGAAAACTTGAATCAATCTTATCACCATATTGTTCTCTAAAAACCCTCTTGAATTCCTCCCAAGAACCAATACTTTCAATAGGTAAACTCCTATACCATTCTCATGCATCCTCAATGAGAGACTGCATGAATAAATTCATCATGACATATTTTACCTCTACCTCAAAATCATCCATAACATTAGTGAATGCTTTGAGATAGTCTTCACCACTCAAGGCATTATTTCCAGAAAATTTGACAAGAGAAAGCCTAAAATCCTTAAGGAACGGGTTAGGGTAACCAGGTATTCCAGTGAAACACATTTGTTGGTATCTATCTACTTGGAGTGGCCTCCTAGTACATCGATCCCTATGGTCATCTTTGTGCTCATCATCTTTCCTACTATTAGAGTGGCTACTATCTTTACCCTTTCCACTTTCACAATCACCTCCACCTTTCTTACTTCCCTCATCATCTTCAAAATAAGAATTATCATTCCTATTTTTTCCTCCACCACCACCTCCCTAATCTCCACCACCACTTCCTCCAAGAGTATGTCCATCATATTTCTTCTTTCATGACTCACTATCAATATGCCCAAAAGTTGAAGCCTCTGGGATATGGGTGGAAATTTTAATGAATGCAATCTTCCTAGGCATTTCTACATTAGAAGCTATCATTTCAGCTTTCTTCAAATCTTCTTGCAGTTTTTCACTTTCCAACTACAACCTTAATATCTTAGAATCTAGAGGTATGGTAGATGGGGTTGAATCCACTTTGGCCTTATGTGTGGGGATTTCTATAGATAAAGTATTTGTATTATCATTGGATTTGAACGTAGTTTTCTTGGGCTGGTCAATAGGTCTTTTCCCATGATCTACAAATAACATTTTCTTAGTATTAACAGGAGGGTTTGAGGCTTTAGTTATTGAGACAGATGTTGTATAGGTATCAGTAGTTGAAGCTCCCATTGAGATTGTTGCTTCAGGAATATCATTAGTTATCTTAGAGGTAAACTTGGAAATATTTTCCTCAAAGGTTTTACACCTTGCAGCATCTTCTCTCTTTTTCTCCAAATTTCTCTTTCTAGCATATATTTCAAGTTTCTTAGCTTTAATCCTATCTTCCCTCTCTTTCAACTCTTTCATTATTTTTTCTTATTGTTCTTGAAGCTTTAACTCTCCTTCTTCTATAGCTTTCAGGTCATTGTCTATGTCTTCCTCATTTTCTAGAATATCCCCATGCTCACTTGGGGAAGGGGTAAAGTAAGGCTAATCAACAGGGTCTTCCTCAAGAGAAAATTGGATTGTCTCAGGCTCATCAAGAGATTTACCTCATGGCTTGAAATTATTTCCATTAAAAATAGAGCCAAGTCCAGGAGTCAAAGGCTCAGATAATTTCTTATTCTTCTCCCAAAACTCCCACCTATCTTCCTCTCTTGAAATGTTTTGCTCAATGTCAAATACTTGTTCAACAAGAAAAATTCCTTGGTCTATGTTAGACCCTTGAACTTCATGTCCCTCTTCATGGACACTAGCACTACTTATATCAATATTGAAAGTAGGAGATACATCAGGATGTGAATCAATAGACTTACTTGATTCAAAGCGCTTCCTGACCCATTTAGGTTGCTTTTCCTTTGTAGGTTCAGATTTTTCTTTTTGCTCAGGGTGCTTCTTCGCATAACATTTGGTTTTCCTCATAATGTTGAATACTACAAAATCCTTCTTCTTATATTCCATTTGAGAACTAATCTTTACACTGGTACTAGAGAACTCATAGTTTCCACCCAGAATAATGGGAAACAAAAAGTGATTGCACTTTGATTTTGTACTTGTTACTTTAGAAAAGAATTTAAACATTACTCGATAGAAGGTGGTAGAATGAAATAACACCTGACACATAAGACTTAGTATAATGGGACCAATGCAACAGATTTAAAACTGATTATTCTTTAAACGGTAAAGAGTATCTCAACTAACAACTGACTGTGACTATACCAGGTCTTGAACTTAGAGACATTGAACTTAACTATCCCCAATAGAGTCGCTAATCTATTGGTTATTTTTTTAAAACCAAACTGATCTCTAGGAATACCTATGGAATTTTCCATTTCAAATTATCAGTACTTCCAAAGGGATTGGCCAATGAACGAATAGAGGTTGCAAGACTTCTACTCCTAATCTTCGGGCTCTGTGAAACTCGGGAGGGTGATCCCACAATGTATACTTAAACCCTTAGCACAATCACAATCAAATACATTATAAATAACAAATATATCTCATAAAACCAATCAATAATATCCATCAAATAAGTTGGAAGCTTATTTATCAATGTTACACATATTGAGCATGAGAGAATAAAAAACAACTACTACAGTATCTCTTTGAGACTTTTATGATTTAAAAATTGAGTAGAAAATGAATCAACACTGAGAGTGAAACAAAAATACTCTACATGAACTAGTGTCTTTATCCCAAGTACAAAGTCAATACCATTCAATGTGACCTAATAACAATTCAAATGATAGCACCTATAACCTCAAGAAATATTGCATTACAATATTTCTCTGTGACGTTCATGTTTATTACTACTTACTGATATCCTAGCACCCAGTTCTTATAAGTCATTTATCTCACACAAGAAATTACATTAATTCATTGAATCAATAAGAAAGCATGAAACTAAACATCCATTAGGCAAGTGATGGAGACAAATGAAAGAAATCCTTGATTACTTTCACTCATAACTCATAATACACATACAAGGAGAGACAATAGCCATGAAACTAATATTACTATGTATTATAAATGTTATATCATTATCAGATTTACATGCATGAGTATGAACTTCAAAATAAACTTAAAACAAAGACTCTAAAACTTGCTTCGTATTATCTTGACAACTTCACTGTATTAACTCAAAAAAATTCTAGCTCCCATGCTTCTGGCCTTGAATTCCTTCTTATAGAGATGAAGGAGAAAACAAGATTTAGACCAGATATCACACATGCCATGATTTCATTGGACCGCTTGTAATAATATTCCATTTTCAATTATACTTGAGCCTTCAAGTGGGGTAAATAAACATGAGGCAAAATTTCCCTCAACTCTTTGTAGAAAGCAAGTCCCACCTCAAAAAACATCATTAGTTTGTTACAACAGTATCAAAATATTCTCCATGCTCTCAAAATATGCCAACCGTGGGGAAAATTTAAAAAAAAAAACAAAACTTACAAAGCAAGAAAAGGAAAGCAAACAAAAAGTCAAAATTCATCAATCCACATTAGCACCACGTGCTATTCATTTGAATTTGAGGAGAGAATAATATTTTACCATGTTATACCAAAAGCCTAATTTGTACTGTATTCAGGATATGCATTATTCTTCTCCTTTCCGTTAATCCTTAGATTTAATTTCCTTTTCCACTCATAATCACCTTTAAGAGCATATGCATCAACAAAAAGTAATGGGGAAAATACAAAGGGAGCACCTACTTTTTCAGATTGAGAAAATATTCATGCATCCATTAGGTAACAAAGTTAGCACAATCAAAGCCAATGTTTCATTGATGATGTTGTATATTCACCACCATCACCAGTAAATCATGAGCTATCCTAACCTCAAAATCCTTAGCTAGTACTTGAATTAAACAATAATAAGTGTTTTTGAAATAGTCTTCAAACTCCTCGTACTCAAAAGGCTCAACATCCTTAGTAGTGAATCTCTCCCTGCTCCTTCTGTGCCACACAAGCAGTGATTCTTTAAATGAAAATTTTCTCCTCATACTCAACATACAATTCAACATGTTTGAACTTTGTGGTATAATTGGGATTCAACCCAAATACATCTATCATCTTATCCTTTGTTACCTCAAGAATTAGATCACCATTTTCACTTCTGATTGTCCTGTCAGTAGGGTTATAGTTCCTTGCCAATTCCATCATTAAATCCACTTCTACAAACACATTTGGGACCACCAAATTTCCAAGATTCAATCCCCATAAACAAAATGTAGGCTTGCTAGAATTTCACCTCTTGAAAGCATACTGGAACAATTGCCAACCACTCTAGGGTTGGGGTTTTTCACCAATTTTTCCAACATTATCAATCAACCTAGTGGTCACAATAACTTGACCTTTGGGCCTTTTACCAATTCATTACCCTCCCTCTTTGACACCACCAGAGACCTCTTGCATAATTTTTTTTGTTTCTTTCTTTGCATTTCTAGACCTAGTGGATGTTGCAGGAGTACGGGTTGGGCACTGCCACTAGCTTAGACTTAGCTTTAGCTAAAGCATCCTTAGTGTTAAGTCTTTTAACCCTCTTTTTTTTTGTCGCCTTTTAGGTCTAACACTGGATTCACTAGGTTCTGGGTCACTCATGCTTGCAATGCAAATGAAACTAGGGTTTACAATTTCTCACAACTAAAAGGAACTCTTTAAAATTATAATGGAACAAAACACTACTATTGAACAAGATAGTTCACCTCAAAATTTATGCAGTGTTCAATTACCAAATTGAAATTACCAATAATTGAACAAATGGACAATCCCCCAATTTCCTATCAATTCTTCAAGACATTCATCTCAATACTTCAATTAGAAGGAAATATCTATTTTGCTTAGTTGGGTGAAAATTATACGATTCTGGTTACTTTGGAGCTTGGCTCACAACTTCTTCAACTTTTGGTATCCTTTCTGCTAGCTAATGAATTCAAACACACAATCAACTAGGTATCTACTTTCTGTTATGGCCAAAGGAGAGAGGTGTGCCACCATTAATACTTGATAGTAAGATTGCACAAGCAAATTAACAATTAGTCATTCTGGTTTAAACCTTGATCGTCAATCCTTCAGCTTTAAAACAATATCAATGGTTACAAATGCATCTCTCCACCTTCCTCTTTTCTTTATACAAAATCATATTTATTTTTACACATTGTATCTTCATGTAGCAGTTGTCGCTCATCACTGATGTACTTCATCCTCACCCAGATTCATCAACAATGCAAGTGTTCCATGTGACGAAATCTCATCCCTTGGATCTGTGGCCCATTCCTTGATCACGTTCATTTCCATCACTCCCCGCAAATCCAACTTTTCACCTTGGGTTCCATTAGCGATTGGAGATATAGTGAAAGCATCTTATGTTGACACATAGACTTGCATGAAAAAACAATGGCACAAAAAGCATCACAAATAAGATGTACCCAAATTAGCAAGAGAAACCTTTTAAAAATGAGTAACTTCATCACTCGTCGCTAATCTAAACTAAGGCTTTGAAATGGATCAGCAATAAGCGATAAAATATTAGGCCATTGTTCATCGCTAATCCTCCTCATAGGATTTGCAAGAAATTGGTGATGAGAGATGATCATGATGGAAATTCATTAATTTTTTCTCCTTGTGTTCTGCTCATGCCCTGCCTAGTGTTACTGGTCTCTCATGGTGTCAAAATTTTCCCTGGGTTGGGGTTTTAGCTTTATATGCATGTAAAACCCTTGTGTTTATCTTACACCTTGGTTGGGATCTATTTTGCTATTAATTTTTGGGGGGTTCTAAAGTGACTTATATCCTATTGTTCTATCTAGGCCGAGTCCCTTTGTTTTAATATTTTATTTCCTCTGCAGGGTTTTATTTTCCTAAGTCTTGGTTGGCCTCGTGTTTCATAGTTTTAAAACAACTTATGTCATTGTTTACCATCCACCTAGTGATTCCCCCTTATCCTCTTAATAAATGTTTTATTTTGCAGAAGGATGAAATTCCCGCAACCATTGATCAACTACCGTTTGATCTCAGTCGTTCCCCACCATCCCACGATGACCTCACCACACTGTTTTGGTTGATCCTGATATCGCGGTAGGCGCCACGTGTCTTATCCGAAGAGGCCGAAGGGGATAAAGTTTGAGTGACCACTGATCAAATATTGTCAAGATCAACGGTCGCCCGCCATCGCATGATCGAAAGTTGCAAGGTTTTTACTGATCGCGATATCATGGGCGGGTGCCACGTGTCTCATCTAATCAAGCCGAAGGAATAAAGGAAATATTGTGGTACATTAATCCGGCCTTAAATACATTAAAATGCGGGTTACTAAAGTGCTCTTAAGGTGCACGTGTTTTAAATCAATGGATTTGTTATAATCTTGGTGGGAAAGTTGCTCGATGGATAATGATAAGGCTGGCAACTATGTTGAACGAACAATATCACCAATGTTCAAGATCTATGGCTGCCTGCCATCACATGATTCAAAGTTGCATGACCTTTATTGATTGTGATATCGTGGGCGACCTCCATGTGGACTTCCTTGGCAATGTATGGTATGGTGGGCCCCTTATTGCCACGTTTGTGACTATGTCAGCTTGTTTTGAAGACAATCATTCGATGATTTGATTCAACTGAAGGATCGACGGCTCGAATTTAATTCTGCATGAAATATGGTTGGAGTCGTTTGTGCAGTGTGCGAGTGGGCTTTAATGGTGGATGAGATGCTTACTGGCATGATTTGATCAATAAATCAGATGTTGCGGTTACAACTATTCTACATTTGCATTGATGGCATTCTCAGCATGGGATGAACAAGAATATTCTCCAAGGTGATGGCAGTTGTAACATATTTTTAGAATATCACCAGGTGTGCCAATTCGATGGTGACATGTGTAATTTTTGGCCTGATGCTTGTTTGCTCCTTCATTTTCTATAAGAAGGATTTCAAGACCAGAAGTACGGGTTAGCAAGTTAGATAATTTTGGTCGAGCCTAGGTGAAGTTGTAGAGAAAATTGTAAAGTCCAATGGTTTTAGAGAAAAATGCAATTTAGGTTTTGAGTCTTTGTAACAAGTTTTGAGTTCATGGGGATTTAATGTTGCATAATAGTACTAGCATTTGAGTTGAAATGATAAATTCAAGCTCATGTCTCTCCATTGTACATGCATATTTGAACTTTGAATAAAATAACTAAGGGTTGTTTCATTCATCTCACTATTGTGGTGTGTATGATTCTATTTTAGCTTTAATTCAAGGAATTAATTAAAATGTTTGAATGGGATTATAGGCGGATATGTTTTGTATAAGGATTTGATAAGTAGTATTGGGTTAGAATGCATACTGATAAATTTATAATGCAATATTGTCAAGGATCTTATATGTTATGTATTAAATCTGTCATAAACCTCTAGATGCTTATGAATTTGACTCCTGCAATGGATATATAGCACTGATCTAAGTTGTAATTATCTGTATGATTTAGTGTTTGTTTGTCTTTTCCTAGAGCTTGCTACAAATTGAATATCAATGACTATCTTATACTTTGGATTGTGTTGTAGTTATCTCATGCTCTAGATAGTTGATATTACTGATGAACAACCAATTTAATTTAGTATTATCCTATCGTGTTGAGATATTAAGTGGGATTATCTGTTATTATTAATGTTGTTTATGATAATGGTGCAGAGGTTGTAAACACATTAAGGGATCACCCTCTCGGGTCTTGCAGATCCTGAAGTGTAGGAGGCTTCTTAAAGTCCTCGTCAGTTGGTCCAGGCCCTTTGAGCTTCCCTTGATTGGAATTGGCAATTCCATAGGTAGATTAGAAGACAAACCTAGTTACATTGTAAAACAGAACCAACAAATCACAATGTCATTGTATATCGCATATTGCTAATTGAAAACTTAGCACTCAAAACAAATCAGCAAGAAGCGAAGCCAATAAGATCATAAGGCCATAAGGCATCGCTCATCGCTATTACAATATTGAGGGGTTAGAAACCATTAGTGATGAGCGATCCTTCAATAATGATAAGAACTTCACTCATCGCACATTTAAAAATGAATCTCTTGCACTTATTTGTGATGAGAAATATCAAAGAGACACCACCTCATCGCTCATCGATGATTTAGAATATACATCTCAAAAATGATCAACGATGAGCGATAAAGATAGAAGGCCGATTGAACTTAAAAGGCAACCTTTAGGCATGTACTCATAATCTTTTTTAATGGAGGGGGCTCTCTAGGGTGATATGAAAGAAAAGTATTAAGGACTCCAAAACCATAATAATGCAAAGGATAAAAAAGTTTACAAAATGACTGGCAGTAGGCAATAGGGAGTCAACAACAAAATATAACATTATAAGTGCTCATAAATTATGAATCCTAAACCCTCAAATACCATTCCTCCACTCAAAATTCACAAGGATATGAGATGGAACATTCAATTTGCAAGGTCCATCTCTTCTAAGCATTAGAGGGTGGAGGAATTTTGTCAGATTATGTGTTGAAGCCAAATTTGAATGCATTTATTGATCTGAAGCAAATAAAATATATCGTAGAAGAAAGCACCTCTTGCTTGACATGTGAATAATTCATGATAAATTGGACTTGATGAGGCCTTTATTCAGGTGTTGTGAGGCATTTTATGCATTGACACTAGGTCTTGGACCCTTACAAATTGAATAGCATGCTTTTTATCGATGTCTTGTAAAGGTGTTGTAAAGTGTTGTAAGATACGTTCATGCTTTTATAGACATAATGAACACACTTATCCCTAATTTAACATTATAAAATGTGTTTAATAGCATTATTACATCAATCTAGAAGTTTTTTGAATTAAACTTAATGTTAAACTAGTGTTGTAATGTGTCTTGCACATTCACATTGGTTCTTGTGCCTTCCTAGGCTATGCAGGCCATATTTTAGTGTTGTAAAGTATATTTAATCACACTTTCACATTGAATTATATGTCCTAAGCCCTATTTGACATTCACATCACCGTTAATAGGCCCATATTAACCCATATTGTGCATCATGTGGCTTAAATTTATGAAATACCTAACAAAGTTGCAATTTAAACCTTATTTCCTTATCTCTTGGCATCCTAGCTATCAAAATGGCTCATATGGGAGCCATTCACCATGCATGGCGAATCAGTCCCATCTAGGTGCAACCCATTCACCATGGGTGGTGAATGAGCCCCATTTGGCTCATTTTTGACCTTTGAGTAGGAAAAAAGTGTAATTTAAGTTTGTTATTTCTTCATGTCGACCTGTGATGAGGTATTAACAGGTAAAATAGGTGAAAATCCTATAAATACAACCTTCTAAGCCCTAATTTACATCTCTCGACTCATTTTACAACTCATTCATCATTTATCTTCTCAAGCAAGCTAGGGTTTTAACATTACAAGTCATTCAAGATCAATTTTAGACCTTCAAGGGTAGATTCTTCATGTTTTGTTGCATAATTTCAAGATCAAACATCATGGAAAGGTAATAAACTCCATTATTTTGTGTTTCATTACATTCTTTCATCATTTTAGTTTAATTACCTAAACCATGCCCGAACATTCAACATTTCTCTCTCTTGCCATGTGTATTTGAAAATTTAGACTTCTTGGAAGCTTGGAAATCATTAAGAATCAAGTTGAAAAGTTGCTTAGGTATTCTCTTCATTCAACAAGTCAAAATATCAACAAAAACTCATTTTCAGGTTCTGAAATCAAAGTTTGAAAAGCAGACACCTGTAGGGAATCAAAGTGCAGATCGAGAGCTCCAGATTCCACCTTTGAATATTCAGAAATTCAAAAGTGGACTCATTTTCCATGGGTGGTGAATGAGTCCCACTTCCAGGTCAATTTTGAGTTTTCTACATTTTTAGATACCCTTTTGTTAGAAACAGTTTCTGACACAGTTTTGCAGAACTAGGACTGATTCGTCCAGAATGGCGAATGAGTCCCACCAGGCCTAAAAATAAGCATCAACAACATTCCAGAATCTATTTCAAGTATCCATATATATTATAGGTGTACACTTTCAATTTTGTCAAGATTTGTTACAATTTTCATTCATTTCTAAGTGCTTGTGCATCACACAATGTGTTTTCAAACAAGTTGTTTTCCTTTAGTTTCCATTCATTATTCAATCAATCTTATTAGTTTATTGCATTCAAGCATTACATATAGGTATATTTCATCCATATTCTATCCATATTTCATTAATATTTGAATGTGAACATTGCATTTTGGCCCTTCTTTCTCCTTTTAGGTGAAAAACCCTCTAGAAGCATTAGAAAGAATTAGGGTGCCAAAAATCTATGTTACAAAACATTAAAAAATCTATACAATGCATCGACACAAAGGTATTCTTGCATTGACTAACCACTTGGGAGGAAGAATTCTTTTGTAGTTTTAGTAATGAGAAGAGCCATGACTTAGCATGAAAGAAGCAACTTCAATGTTGTGTTTGTATGTCTTTTGGTCATTGATGTTGTATCGATGGCAAGTGAAGTTGAAAGAGGGAGAATAAAAGGTAGCAGTAGGATGGTAGTGGGAATTATGGAGATTGTTGCATCCAACCATATGAGCAAAGGTACGATCCACAAGTTTCTCATGTTTACCCCACTCCAATAGTAGTTAGGGCTCCAAGACAAAACTCAATGCAAAATGAGATGGCTAGCAAGCTGTATTGAGGGGAATTTGCACAAAGAATGTTGAATGCTTTGTTATAGAGGGAGGTCGATCAATGAAATAATAGAGATTAAGTGCTACCTAAGGGAGTCATTAGTCTCGCTATCACTATAATAGTGTGGTTCACCATGAACAAGATGTTGTCGATAAATTCCTTGCTTTGTCTTGTTTGATTAGGACAAGAAACACTTGCAATCAAATGCAATCAACGTTGTTTGAGGAAATTCTATTTTTGGCTTTTGCTGCATTAAGGATGCAACCATTAAGCCAAGGTGAGAGGATGTTTTTCATAGTGACTATGGGGTAGCTAATGCGCATATGGAGGGATCTATAAAATGAAGCAACATTATTTCAGGGAACTCGAATCCTTTGTAGTAAATGTTGGCACGATGACCAAGTAATGTTTAAAGTTGTGAATGGACAGCCACAACATAGAGAGAGGGATCCAAAAATGATGCCACCATTGCTAAGTTGCAGAAAATACAAAGATAGAAGTTAGGGAAAGGAGTTAAGATCAACAGCCAAAAAGAAGCAAAGGAAGTAGGTGAAATATTGGCCTTTGATTGCAAGTCTCACACAAATGAAGGGTGATGTTGGAAACAAGATGTGAGATGTACGAGATTTTGGTGCATGGCTGGTGGGCCCAGGGAAATAAAAGGCACGAGAAAATGAAATATTTTCCTCATAATGTAAGCAATTAAGTGTTCACATTTTTAAAAAATGGGGCAATCAATTTAAAATGTGAAGTGAAAGCATGGGCAGTGGCATTTGTGAAACCCGATGGTAATATTTTGTGGCCTGATAGTATATTTTTAAAACGCCTTCATTTTGGTAAAATATTTGGGGTTGAATGGTAACTATTGAAATATTTTCCCAAGGGAGGTGATATTTGTTACTTTAAGAGAGCAATGTTAAAGCAACATAAATATTCATAAGGGCCTGATTGCTTTTAAAATACAATGTGAAATAGATATAAGGATGCAGGTAATATTTTAGTTACCTGAATGAAGATTTTAAAAGTAGAAAGTTTTTAATGGAGGGGAAAATGAGTTTCATGAGCAAATTTTTTTCCTAGGGTAAATTTTGAATGCCTTCATGTTAAGAGGCATATATTTTAAAAGGTTGTTGGGAATTTTTTTTAAAGAGTTTTCAAGTAAAATATAAAATATGAATGTATGGTGGAAAACAAATTTAAAGGCTCCTTTTATAAAGTTTGAGTGTAGTATTGTGTTGGGAGATGAAGTGTAGCTACATCATTGCAAAAGGAAGAAATAAAGCTTTCACAGGGAGCTATTTTTCACTTGCTAGGTAAATGAAGAATGAATGGACTTTCACGAGCAGATTTTCTCTCAATTGCAGGGTGAAGTTTTTCATGGAGGAGTGTAATTTTTCTGTTGCACATTTGTTTTCAAAGAGAAGAGGAACAATTTGTTATTTCTACTAAGAGAGAAGAGAGAGGCTTTTCCAGATGGTTTCTTGTTGCTGATCAACATGAAATATTTTTCTGTGTGTCTTCAATGAATTGATTTTAGGGCTTCTCATTTTCTTCTTATTCTGATTCTCTTCTCAGTGTAAGGGGTTCCATTTTATGAAAGCTCTATAAGGTAGGGGGTTCCATTTTATGAAAGCTCTATAAGGCAGATAGAAGCTCTGGGTAATTCTAATGTTGGGGTGAATTATAACTGTTAGTCACAAATATGAAGTGTTTATGTGTTATGAATTGAGCTTCATGAAATATATTTCATCTGATAACTATCTCCATGGATGAGATGTAATTCTCTTTTGAATTCAATAATCAAATATTACTTGGGTTTTTTCATGCACATTTGTTGCATTTTAGTTATATATATTATTTCCTTTTGTTCAATGAATAATGTAATTTCTTTAATGAATGTCAGCTACATTTGTTACTGTCTAGTGTTCAAGAAATGGTGTAATTGCTTTAACAAACATAACATGAGTTTTTTGTTTCTAGGAGGATTTGTTATATGACACTGTGGCCCTCTTCTTGGCATTGGTCAATCTTTGTGCATCTTCTACTTTCAATTTGGTCCCAAACCTTAAAATGAAAAACCAATTCAATTTTTTTTCTAATTTATTTGTATTTGCCATGTTCTCCATGCTGGTTGATGAAATTCATTCAATATCTTAGCCAATGTTGAGTGAATTTTATGTTTCTTAGCATAATTTTGTGAGAGCATTATCTGTTAAGCAATACCCTATTAAGTATGGGTCTGAATCTTTAGGTGTTGCTAAAGGGTCGCCCCCCTAGGTCCTACAAAGCCTAGAGTGCAAGGGAAATGTGTTCCAATCCCATTTCTTGTCATTTGGCCAAATCCATCTTTGAGTTTGAACATAAGAAATTGGCTAGTCTTTAGGATTCATTTGACCTGTTGATTTGGAACACCAATACATAGTAGACACAACTGGGTGGGAAATTCGAGTTGGATCTTGGTGGTATTTTTGAATTAATACTTGATTAGCATCATGCTTATGGAACACATATATCCTGACTATTTCTATAAATAGACACAGAGGATTCATTAGAATTGCACTTAGTGATTGGGATGAATTAGCGTTTGGGTAGCAGGGTAGAATTAGGCATCATGAATACTCCAATTAGGCTCACTAGCAATAAGTCTCAAATAGTTTTTTTAGGTGCACTTTCTAATAGGTGTTTGAAATGAATGACGAAGAACAAGAATTCCTTGGATATCATAGCAATGAAGTGGATATTAGGTAGGGACTACATAGAGTATGAGGATAAATATAGGGCCAATACTAACATTTGCTTACATTTTGTTGCATCCTTGCTTGATATACAGGTCCCTAAGCAGATGATTTTGTGCCTGATAATGGAGATATTTATGAAGTGCTATCTTGGTGGACTTGGTGAGGTTGTGACAAACACAGTCTATGGCCTTGGTATTCCCATGATGAGCAACCTCCATAGACACATAGAAGAAGATGTAGTGGTGTTGTGGGTACCATTTCTGAGTAGGTTCCACATTTTATCAATTGGAGAGCACTGTGAGAGGGTCACCCATGCTTTCCATTTCCTTTTATGCTGCTACAACATGGTGTTGTTTTATAATGTTGACTGGTACACTAACTTCAAGAACCTGGTGTTCCCTCCGCCGCTCGCCATTGCTGTTGTTGACGCTCCTGATGTCGTTAATGCCCCTCCTGTTGTTGTAGAAGTTGATGATGATGTTATTCCTAATGTTACCCCTGATGTTCCTTCTTGAAGAATGAACTCCTTTCCCTATTTAAGAATCAACACTTTTCATCTATTTTTTGTATATATGCCTAGAAAAGACTTTTAACGCATATATTGGAAAAAACTGCATAGTATATATATATATATACTTTAAAGTATGGCCCTAGAGCTATTTTGGAAATGTAATATCAAAGTATATAATACCATATAATGAATATACAACTTTTATCAAATTTATATCTCTTTTTCTTCTTGCAATTCTGCATTATGGGTTCCTTTTTTGTGCTTGATAATTTATAAGTTTCTTTTCTATGCTTCTTGCATTAATGGGTTCCGTTGGAAAGATCGGCCGAACAAAAGAACACAAAGGAAAATTACAATAATTACATATTTACATAGGTAGAACAATTAATAAAGCTTAATTGAACAATTTGAGGTGGATTCCATTAACTAGAATCCCCAATGCTTCTTTCTCCATTTTCTAATTAGAATGCATTATGTTGCTTGCATTGAATTATTCTAAAAGGGACTTCCCATAGACTATTGAATTTTCCATGTTGGCTAGGATTTGTGGCCCTCTCATTGAATTTTAGCACTAGGTCTCCCAATTTAAGACCTTGGTCTGAGGTTTTCTTGTCAAACCACCTTTTAACCGTCTATTGGTGGTTAGGCATGGCTGTTAGGGCTTTTTCTCTATTCTCTTGTACTTCTAGTAACTCAACCAATCGGACCTCCATGGCTTTGTTCTATTCAACTTCAAGAGACTTGAGTAGCTGTAGTGCAGGAATTTCCATGGAGATGAGAAATAGTGCTTCCTTCTCATACACCAATTCGTACAATGAATTCTTGAGAACTTTCTTAGGAGTTATCTGGTTTGCCCAAAGTGCTACTCAAAGGTTATTATTCCACTTGTTTTGATGCTCTGACCCGATTCTTTTAATGAGTCAGACTGAATTTTTATTAGTCGACTCGGCCAAATCATTTCCCTATGGGTAGCAGTTTGAAGACATTTTTAAGAATATGCCATGATTGAGTGAAAATTGACATACCTTAGAACCTAGGAAATCCTTAGCATTGTTGGATATTATGGTCTTTTGCGGGCCAAATCTTGTTACTTTTTCTTTGAGAAAATTCACAATCTCTACCTCTATCCCATTCTTCAGGGGCATGGCCTCGGTCCATCTAGTAAAGTAATTTGTAGTTGTGAGGATCCATTTGTGTCTAGCACTGGAGGTGGGATTAATCATCCTGATAAAATCAAGGCCCCATTGCACAAAGGGTTCATCAACCACTATCGGGTTGAGAGGAATTGTTGAATTCTTTCTTCTTCTTGTGAAGAATTGGAATTCTTTGTAGGCTTTAACCAAAGAGTGTGAGTCATTGAATAATGTAGGCTAGAAGTATCCAACACACATAATTTTGATAGTGGTTGTCTTTGCAGAGAAATGTCCACCTACGTGACTACTGTGGAAAGTGTCAAGAATTCTCTTCGCCTATTCTGTGGTGACACACCATAGTAGAACACCATTGAAGTTCCTTTTGAAAAGGACTCCCTCAATGATTGTATATCTATTGATCTGCAATCTATAGAATACTCTCCTCTAAGAAGGAAGGCTCGACAGATATTTTTTCGTATGCATGAATCCTAGTTTGTCTACTAGCCAACAACCTTCAAACTTGGGTTCATCTGTTAGAACAAGCTCAGGTTACTCATCTTTGGCTGCCATTTCTTTTCCATGTTCCAAATACTCACACAATCCTTTTCCTCAAATGGTCTTTGTGGGCTTGACCTCAATATCATATTCGAGAATCTTAGTGATCCAATTGGCCCTTTTTGCGTTGATTTCTTCTTCCATGATATACTCACGCACATTGGAATGCATGACATATACCATCACCTTGTTGCAAGATATGAGGTTTTGGAAATTCTTTAGTCTTTTAACAATGGAGAATTCTTTCCTTTCGATGAATTTTTAGTTCATCTCATAATTTTTAAGGTCTGAGAATGAAATGCTATCGGATGTTCTCCCTTTCCTTCATCATCCTTTTGCGTCAGAATAGTAGCGATGTTGGATTTGCTACTAAATACATACATTATGAAGTCCTTTTATAAGTCTAGGTTCATCAGCACAGGAGCTAAAGAAATAACATCCTTAACCTTCTCAAAGGCTTCTCTAGCTTCCTTTTCCCATTTGAACAATTGATTCTTCTTGAGCATTAAGGTGATAGGTCTAATTATTCCTACAAAATCAGAAATGAATTTGCTCACAAAATTCACCTTCCCTAAGAAGGATTGGACTCCCTTCTTGTTGTTTGGAAGGGGAAGTTCTCTTATTGCCTTCATCTACTTTGGATCAATTGCAATTCCAACCTTGGACACTACATGTCCCAATAATTTTCCCTGCGACACTCCGAAGACACATTTTTTTGGGTTTAGGGTTATCTTAAACTCTTAGCATTTTTTGAAAACAATTTCTAGATGATCAAAGTGATAATCCTTACTCTTAGAGAATATCGTAAGATCATCCAGGTAGATCAAGATGATCTTATTGATCAATTCCCTAAAAGCAATATCCATTTCCCACTGGAAGGTAGCTCCCGCATTTGAGAGGCCGAAAGGAATTTTTGCATATGCAAATTTTCCCCACTTAGTAGTGAATGTTGTTTTGTGTCATTCCTCCTCTTTTACCCAGATCTAGTTGTAATTGGAGAAACTGTCCAATAGAGAAAATATCTCTAATCTAGCCACTGTTTGTAAGATAGACTCCATAGAGGGAAATGGGTAGTGATCCTTTAGGGATGCTTTGTCTAGGTCCCAAAAATCAACACATAGGCGGATGTCTCCATTCTTCTTTTGGAATGGAACTAGGTTGGATACCCATGTACTTGCTTGATTGATAAGACAGTCCGAGACTGAATTAGCTTGGTTAGCTCTTACACTATCAATTCCTCAATATTTGGATTAACCAGTCTTTGCTTTTGGTGGATTGGCTTTGCACCTTTCGTCAGTTCTATAGTATGCTGGATGATTTTGAGATTGTATCCCTTGAGGTCATCATATGACCATGCCACTACTCCTTTATATTTCTCACAGAAATGGATGAGTCTTTCTTTATCCTGATGTGGGACATCTTTTTTGACCTTAAGTCTCCTTCCATCTCTAACTTGAAGAACTACATAGTCACTTTTTTCCACTACAAAATTTCTCTTGTCATTCCTCGCATCATCACAATCGAATAGGTTTTTTAGAGTGACTAATCCTTTTGGAAGCTTGTTGGACCTCAGTTGAATAATTTTTTCTTCATAGGCCTTGGCAATATTTGGTTGGAGTTGCTTAGTGAACTCTCCTAACCGTTGGATGAATGAGGTGATGTGTTCATCACTTTCAAACACTTGCCAGCTCTGGTCATTATCCGGGATTGTAGGTTAGACGATCACTCACACAGAGTGTATGTTATGAATTAAGCTAGAAGCAGGATCAAACTGAGATCTGATTGCTACCATGCGATCCACATCTTCATTTTTCTCTCTTGGCACTACTTGGATATTGAAGGCTTCAAATCCCTTGATTAGGTCCTAGAATCTATGTCTATAGGATCTCATGCAGACATTCCTTTCTATAGAAATCCCCCAGATTTGATTGAACACTAGGTCAGAGTCTCCAAACACTATTATTTTCTTAATTCCCATTCGCTTTGCAAGGCTTAAACCTTACACTAGGCCTTCATATTTAGCTTCATTATTCGAACAAGCAAGTTGGAAGAGGAAGGATCTAAGTGTCTTTTCATTGGATGGGGATGTCAAACATATCCTGGCTCCTATGCCAAATTTGCATCTTGCTCCATCAAAATGCAGCATCCATATTTATGAGGCTAGACATTTCTTAGATTCCTTCACGACCTTTGGGATCACTTGATCTTCATCATAGATGACATGTACCCAATTGGATGGCATGCTAATTTCTGAAAGGATCAATGTCTATATATTTTCTCAAGAGGACATCCTTTGAATCAATCTGGTCTCCAGTCACCTTCTCATCCTCTAGTAGCTCAGTAGAATACATTTCATCTTTGGTGAAAGAGGTATGAGCGGCCTCAAAGTTGATCATAGCTTCATCGGCCACATGTTTCAAATGTAGAGGTTCATATATTATTTTCATTTTAGCTCCATGCTTGGTCCTAAGGATCAAGTGTGACCAGTCTAAGGAGAGATATTTTCTTATCTTGGAAGTGAATTCTCGGGAGAAGCAAATATTGAACATGGGGGGAACACCTATGATCACGGTATCTTGTGGAACTATGATACTTGGGTAGGAGAATAGATTCAAGGGGAGGTTCTTAATGATACCTATAGTTTTGACCTTGTTCCCATCAAGCTATATAAATCCTCTATTTAAAGGTTCATAGCTAAGGCCTAAGGCTTCAACTATCTACTTGGGCATGACTGTGGTGTTGGCACCAAATTCAATCATGGAATTATTTAATAATTTTTTACCCACAATAAGAGTTAGGAAAAAAGCTTTGGTTTCAGCTTATCTCTAAATTTGGTAGAGGCTTCCTTTGTACCATTTGTGAGGACCTTGGCTAGAGGTGATGAATCAACAACCTTTCCCTTGAGTGATTGCTTCATTGGCTCAATGACTGCATCTCCCCGGAGGGCCTTCTGCAACAATAACTTCTACTTCAGAATAGTTGAGATATCCCAAAGGGACACATTAGTAGAGGATTTTTTCAATTGATCCACCACATTGAATGGTGGTGGATTCGAAGGCTTCTATTCCTTAGCCCTTGTTATAACAATTTCCCTTTGTGGTTGAAATTGTTGTGCAACTATGGAGGTACTAGGAGTTTGGTTAGAGACACCTTTGGGCTGTAGGATGACTGGTTTTCCCGTGAATCTCCTCTTAGAGAAAGTGTTGTAATTAGAATGTACGTGTGGGGCTTTTCATGTGGATGCATCATTTGCAAACACCACCCCTTCTTCTTCCATCCATGAGAAGAGAATGTGGTCAGGAGCTATATCTGTTTCTTTCTCTAGGGACATCCCTTGCATTTGTGTGGTGAGTACCACGTTTTCCATCTGGGGAGAGGCATATACATAACCTCCAAACTCTGACACAATGCTTTGCCTGTTCTGTTCCACCACCTTTTGTTGTAGGTTTCCACGTAGGAAGTTTCGAGGCATATGTGTGTCACCGTAGGGGAATCATCAGGGATTGATGTCATTGGCAAGGTCATTTTGCCCACTATCAGCTCTCTACTTGAGCTTGGGTGAGCATTCTACAACGGAGTAGGTACTGGCACCATCTGATTGCTTGTTTGAGTCTACAGATTTGTGCGTGAGCCTCCTTGGAAGTAATTTTGATAGAACGAAGATCTTACACCTTGAGAATTTTGGTAGGTTAACTTTGAAGGCATGGACTAGTTCCACTTGATGGTAGTTAATTCATTTGATATGGTATGCAACAACTCCTTTACAACGATCATCTCATCTTTTGAAGAGCTATATGTGGAAGCAATGTACTATGGCCCACTATTAGATGCTATCTCTTGGGCTAGAGCCGATATCTCTAGAAATATAGGCATAGAGGGCTGAGGTGGCAGCTTTCTGGCGTCAATCAGGTTGTTCTCTACTTTAATAGTGATGTTGTATGCATCTGGTAGAGTGGTTCTGCTAAGGGATTGGATCATCATTGAGATGTCAAAATTGATGGATTTCAAGTAGAAAATGAATGCCAACTCGGCCGGTGGGAGGATAGTAGCCCAGATGCTCTGCCAAGTTGTGTGGACCCGGGCGTTGAAGTTAGTCATGGCTTGATATGGGGCTCACTTTATGGTCGCCAGCTGCTGATGTAGCGAAGACCGATCTCCATTATTCAAAAATATCTCATAGAAAGGATCTCTGAGCTGGTCCCAAGTACCGATAGTGTTAGCTTCTAATGTGCGGTACCAATCTAGCACCTTACCCTTAAAAAAGGCGGCGAACAACCTTAGTGCTACATTTTGGTCAATGACTCCATGCACCAAACACACATCTGCCACATCTTGCAGATGGTCAAATGGTGTCTTCAAGCCTTCTTTGTTGGACTTTGGAAAAGCTTTTAGCACTGAAGAAGGGAGAGGAGCCCATACAGCTGGTACTATTGGTGCTATAAAGGGTTTCTAGCATCCCATGCCACATAATTTTTGTTAGCAATCAGAAACATGGCTGGTGGAGGGATCAAAACGTTTACTAATCTAGTTCTTGTTTGCACTGTTACTAGCCATGATAATAGTAGACCAAGGTTGTTCACTGTTTGGGATCTGGTAATAGGCCTATGGCTCATACACCCACTTTGAATTTAGATATACTAAAAACAAGTCCCACCGGGCGTGCCAAAAAAAGAAACTGTTGATGCCTAAAATTGACAAGCAACAACCTTATGGGAAACTCAGTTAATGGGGGGACCAATTGTGCTAAACTAAGTGACCTCTGGGTTTTTAAAGAATTCAGCTCCTTTTGTAGTTGGGGGGTTTGGAACGGGAAATGGAAGTAGATATAACAAATAAAGATCTAACCTAAGGTGATGTGCCAAGATGTAGGTGTGCGCACAATAAATCTCCCTTTCAGATGGGATTTAAGGACCCGTTCAACAATCTACATGTCCCAGAATAATAGAAATCATAGTTGAAAATCCAAATAATCTATCCAATAACATAAAATAACTCCCATACACATTTACTGAAAAGAAGAGTCCAAGACATGGTCTAAATCAACAAACTTATATTGAAATTATAGAAGTTCTGCAAATAAACTACTTAGTTCAATAATGGCACAGTATAATGTTTTGTCAAATAGCTAAGAAACACAAAGGCCAAACAACAATGGCATAATCTGTGAGTCTTAATACAATAATTAAAACAATACAAAAGGCCTGGTGTATTTCCATAATTTTTATGTGTATATTCCGAACTACTTTTTGAAAAGAAGAAGCAGTATTTATAGAGAAACATCCCACCTCCTGAAAGCTTGTAATATAAAAGATTCCTTTAAAACAGGAAATGATGTTCATGGAAATGATTTCCTAAGACCGTTGCAATAGAAAAGATTCTGACACACAAAATACAACCACCTTCAAGCTAGATGCATCCCCTGCAAATGATGGTTGTGGTCCCAGTGTAGAAGCAACAAATTCCCATGCAAACATGTGTCTCTCACCCACAAAATCAGTTAGGACACGGGGCAATAGGTCAGGGCTTGTCATTGATTCTTCCTTCCTCACAATGAAAACCCCTGTGAAAAAGACATGTGGAGAAGTCTTCATTCCTAGCATTGATTGTGGGGTCCTCCAAAAGGTTCCCCTAGAATGATGCTACATGGCAAGCAGATGGAGATCAGTAGAGAAGCGAAGGGAAGCAAATGTTCAAATTCTTGTGCTACTGACATGTGGAAGCCTGGCGGGCTTTGAAAGAGAAGCAAGGGAGGAAATCCTTGAGAGGAGCACGCAAGGGACACATGGAGATAGCAAGTGAAGTTCTTAAAAAAGGGGGGATCAAAGATAATAAAAAGTATAGGGCGTGGGTTGGACTTAGAAAAATATAATCAACCCAAAGGGAGCTTCAAGTTTTTTTAAAATCCATAGTGTTCAATTGATTTAAAATTTTATTAATTAAATTTATTTTAGCACATAAAATGTCTTGATTAATTTTAAACTAAATGTCTATAACTAAGCAACTTTCTTTCCATAAAGCTTGAAATGTGAAAATTAGGATGCCAAAGTCATAGTCCCTTATGTTTACTTTGGAATAATGTGAATTGAGTCATAAGCCCAAATATTAGGAAGCCTTAGAGATATTTTTTTGAAAAAACAAAATATCCCTAGGGACACACAATAATATAGTGCTTTTAAAATGTATTCACATTAAATCCAAAGGGTTTGAGATTTTGATGACAATGTTCAATGTTAGTTTTGAGTTCTTTCTAATAGCAAGAAATGTGTATAACTAACTCAAAAGGTGATGGAGATATTTAGTAAGTCTTCTTCCACAAGAATTACTAGTTGGGCTCAACAAAATCAGTCACATAACAACCCTAAGGAGTAGGTACATATCTTCTTAGTAGGCTTACCTCACCCCTGAAGGAATGATATAATCCATCTTTATAGAGGGTTAAAATAGTCCAGTCAAGGAAATGTATTGTTTTGACATGCCTAGCTTTGTACAAGAGAATTAACTCTTAATATTTATGCCTCAACTATAAGTTAGACATGGTAAGTAACTTCTGGGAATGGTGTGCCTACCATGCACTACTTTAAAGAATGTTTTAGAAAACAAGGATAGGTTTCTAAGATAAGGTGTTTAATGACAACTGTGAACACTACGATGCATAGTTCATATGTAAGCCACTAAAGGCTTTAGCCGTTCCTACCCAAACCATATGTTTGGATGAGGATGAGGCACAATATGCTATTCCCACCCAAATATAAGCTACTTTCTTTCAATTTTGCAAACTTTGTATAGCCTGTTGGTAAACATGCTTTTAGGGTTACTTATATGAGTTCTCCATTGCAAGATGTATCTCAATAGCAGACCCTTGTCTAATAAATACAAGAAAATGATATTTCTCTTCACCCAAGATCGCATGAAGTGCAAGGGGAGAGGATACATAGCAAGTCATTGGGGTGACTCAATTTTTTTTGTAAACTTAAAGTTTTTCTCTTCACCCAAGATCATACGAAGTGAAAGGGAAGTGGATATGCACTAAAAGTTCACACGAGCATGGAAAGCATATAAAAAACTCATTCTTTTTAAATCATCAAAGGAAATGACAACTTCATTTTAATAACACCAAGCTAAAGTATGAATTTGTGTTGTTCAATTTTAAATCAACATTGCAATAGTGAGGATGTTTGGGTTTATTTTATCCAACTTTGAAAGATCATAGCATTGTAAATTTTAAACCCAATTGAAAGCTAGTTGTCCTAAAGCAAGAACTAAAGCAACATATGATGGGTTATATCATCTCATAAGTGTTTACAAAAAAAAATTACAATAAAGATTAAATGGAACTTTGCTCCTTCACATCAAGATTTTATGATCCTCTCCAAATCTGTAAAATTAGTTAGCCTTATAGAAAAAAAGAAGTCAATAAATGATCAAAGAGTAGATTAAACTGAGAATTTAAAGTAGACATGAAAATTTAACTCTTTGTTTTACCTTGCAATAGCGCCATTGTGTCACAAAAGAACCACTTTGTTAGATAGCAATAGCACCACTCTGGTAAATTTCAATAGCACCTCTTTGTTGAACCTACAAAAAAATTGGAATGATCAATAGTGATGCAATATGAATAGCACACTTTTGCCAAAAATACCAAAAGTGCCTCAATTAAGCAATATCGTCTTTGTATAGAATAAGCTCTATTGTACAACAAAAGCATTGCTTTGGTAAATTCCAATAGTTTCACCCTACCTGCAAATTGTATATCACAGGAAACTCAAGCTAAATTTGTCAAATTTGGTTAGTTCTTCCCACCTTCTAGCACCAAAAATGTGAGTATAATCATAACCTAAGCTAAACATGCTAGATCTAATAGATTTTAAGCAATATCTAACTAGTTAAGCTATACTCCCAATGAAATTCTTGAAAATAATGAACAATGAAGCCATTAAAACATAAACAAACAAGAAATACATAATGGAAACCTATTCTAATACCTAGAACCTCATCCCATTGGGGGATTGGTGTTGCATTGATGTACAATGTCAACCCTTTCCCAATCCTTTGATTGAAACAAGCTTTAAATTGATTTTATTGATGAAGATAAGCTAAAATGGATGCAATATTAACTAAAAATGGATGATAAATGCTTAAATGAGTATGTAAATGTGCAACATAAATTTTCTAAAATGGAAGTGAATCTTTTTCTTAAAGAAATAAGGAGTATTTATAGGAGAAACTAGTGAACAATTGGTTAGGATTGATTTGATCAATCAATGGATGAGAAGCAATGAGAGGTGAAGGCATGGATCAAGGATTCTCATCAATGGATGAGAATGCAAGTTGACAAGGATCAAGGATTTAATCAATGGCTCTCATTTATTCAAAGAAGCACACTTCCTAAAAATTAGGAAGTTGTTAGGAAGTTTGTTGCAAAATACTCCCATTCAAATGGAGGAATATTCCAGGGGAACATTCTCTTGCAAGTGGGAGGATGGGGGAAATTAGCCAATTAAGTAATTTAAGAAATCACTTAATTGTGCAAGATGGAGGGAAATTAAGATTTCCATTAAATAATTAACTTATTTAATGAAAGAGGGTTAAATGACATTTAGTTGAATAATTAAGATTATTTAATTAAATGAGAGAACATAAGAAACTTAATTAAATAATTTGTATCGCCCAATTAAACAAGATGAAAGTTATCATGAAAGGGGATGAACTATCCAAATAACATTGATTATTTGTTTTTGATAAGATAAGCAACATTTACAGGGTGTTGTACCCTTAACATATAGAGCCTAGAGGGCCAAAGGAAGCTAGATCAAACCAATAGAACTAGGGGACAAACAAACAGACACAGTTGACTGATAGCTAGAGAACAATAGAAAAAAGATTAAACAACCCCTTAACCAAATGAGGGGACCTTTGACTTGTTTGACTCTGAACCTGAGGCCACGAAGAGGCAACAAATTTGGGAAGTCCCTTCTTCTTCCTCAACACAACCGACCAGGAAGGCTCAAAATCAAAATCCATCGAGCGAGGTGAGGGGAGCGGAACCACATCAGCCACCCCAGGCGAAGCCATCACGCTGCGAGGAAGTTGATAGTGAAGAAGAGGATAGAGGAGCGATCAAAGGACCAACACAATCAAAGGAAGAGAGATGGGAAGGAACCAAAGGCACAATGATAACAAATGGATCCGCAGAAGGGCAGGTCAAAAGAGGAGCTAGGAAAGGCTCCGACTCCAAGGGAGCAGAAGGGGGAGGGTCTCCCTCCTTAGAGGAAACATCCAAAGAGGAATCGTCCGAAGAGGGAGAACCAACTGTGAGATGGTTTGGGAGCATTCTTCCACCAAGTAGCAACACCCTTGCAGCGAGCAAGAGGGCAGCGAGAGGCTAGGTGACCGACAGAGAAACATCTCCTACATCGAAAAGGGAGCCCCTCATAGTCCAAAAGTTGTTTCTAAGGTTTGTCCTCCACCATCGAAACCACATCACCATGGAGAGGTTTGGAGATGTACAAATCGATTAAAATACAAGCCACCGTAGTATGCCCAAGATCCTGAGATGAAGAATCCACCTTCAAAAAGCTACGAACAACATTGCCAATAGCTTCAAAGCAAGGATTATCCCAAAATTAGAGTGGTAGATTTAGCAGTCGAACCCAAACAAGTCTAATATTCAAAGGCCTCGTAAGAGGATTGAAAGAGTGAGACCAAGGACGAATGAGCACCCCACATCCACACCATGTCCAACACTCTGTCACGATCCTCCTACGTTAAAAAAGTTGCAAAGAAAAGCCCTCTAGCACTGGGATAGAGCTCAATTTGTCCCAAAATAATAGGCTTCTAGGAATTAGAAACCCACAAATGAAGATTAGGAAGAGAGGGCCACAGGCCATTAAACCTATAGACCACACCCTACCTCACATAGAAGTCCTCATTCTCAGCTACCTCAGGCCCAAAGACCACAATAGGGGAGGCCTGAGCACTTTGTCACGATTATTTGTTTAATAGGAGAAACTGATGAATTTAGTTAAATAATGAAGATTATTTAATTAAATGGTTGAAAAGAGGTGATTCGAGATGAAATGATGTTATTAATCAAATTTAGATGTGCAATATCATTCAGGATAATTTTAAGTGTCCACTGATAAAGAGGGGAATCTTCTTGATAACTAACAAAGACAATGATGCTTTTGTAAACACTGAAAAATGTCTTGGTCTACGAGCGTCATTTTTCCCGGTCTTCTTCTCCACATAATTAAATTATTTAATTATTTAATTAATTCACTTCTTAACCTTTATTCTACTATGATCAATTAATATAATTTAATTATGTTGCTAATCTCCTTTTCTTCAATAATTAAATAAATTATTATTTATTTAATTATCTATCTTTCACTATTTGTCTATAGTCAAATAATTATTATTAATTATTTTTCTATTCATTAATCCTTTAATTATTCTATAGTCAAATAAATTTTAAATTATTTGACTATCCTTTTTACATTTGTTCCCCATTAAATAATTAATCTAATTTAATTATTTAATCTCATTTCCTCCTATTTAATTAAAATGTTGCATAAATCATTTTAGTTAAATGCCCACCTACCTTTTCCTCAAATAAATTATTTATGCCTCCACTTGGTCAAAGATTCCTCATGAATTAAATGATTTTAATTTTTAATTTCCCCATTTTCTCCCTCTTCCAAATAAATAATTTAAAAAATATTTATGCTCCACTTGTCCAGAGATTCCTCTCTCATGAAATAAATAATTTTATTATTTATTTCCTCTATTATCTCCTTCCACTATCTCATTTTGAATCTCAGCTATCAATTGACTCTAGTCCCTTTTCAATCTTGACCCTTCATTTCGTAATCTCCACTCTTTTGTGTTGCATGTCCTCTCATCTGTCGATCTTGCAATAATTCTAGAAGCTCAATCTTGACCATCCATTCAAATGTTGTCTATAAAAGAAGCCTTCCTCCTCCATGATGAAACTCTAAAATTTTGCAAATTTGAAGTGCCCATTTAAAAAAAATTCCCCTGCACTCTCAGAAGTGCACTTAAGAAATCTGCCTAAGTGACCCACTTTGGAGGGTCGTATTTTGGAGCCTGTTCATTTTCGTGCAAAATACCTTTGCAAGCCCACTCATGTGTCCTATTTGAGTATGCATGTAAATTTTTAGCTTCCCACGACGAGTTTTGACAGGGTTTCGAAAAGTGAAGCTGGAGGGTTTTGGCACTTTTCTATTGTTTGCAAACTTTTAGTTTTGCAAATTAGCCTCCCATTTGAGCTTCCATTTTGCATCTGGTTGATCGTCATGTCAACCTTATTGTTGTTACCAATTATCCATGTCTAGATGAGCTCACATGTCAGGTTTCAGAGCCTCATTATGAGATTTGCCATTTTTACCAGGTCAAAACCAAATGCAATTTATTCAGTTTTGCACCTACATTTTCAAAAACCTTTCTGAGTGGTCAACTTCAACCTTCAATTTATTTTGATGAGTGATGATTCAAGCAAATCCCTTTTGCACATGTGTTATTTGTACCAAAATGAGCTAGTGTGTCTAGTGGCAGCTTGCTAGGAGTTGATTTGATATTTTTGCAAAATGGCAATTGGGTGAGTTTTAATTGGTTCAGAACAACTGTTTGTTGCAGAAAGTTCAACTGAGCAACTTTGACAATGAATAACTTTCACCTTGGAACCCCTTTTTCTGAACCGTCTATTGCACTTAATTCTCACACTGAATGTCTACATGCCTACAAGTTTTCATGACTCCAAGAGGTTGTTTGACCAGTTTCCCAGGTCAATTCTGAAGCCAACTTGGCCAGTTTTGCTCATTGTTCAAACATGCCAGAAATCAGATTTTGATGAAAACCAAGTTTGTCTTTTCACTCTAGAAGCATTCAAAAGGCAGTGTCAAGTCAATCGAGCATGAAAGTTTTTTGAAAATGAATTTTTTTTTAGTCGGGCCACATGGGGCCCGACATGCTTTTCACTGTTAAGAGGTTTCACATTGAATAGGAGCTTGAAGCCAAGTAAGCTTGTTCAAATGGACATGGTAGAGAATGCTCATCTTCATGATGATAAAATGGATGAATTGAACGCCTACTTGATTATAGTGCTACATCAAATTACACCCCTCCATGTATCAAAAGGTTTAATTGCTTTTCAGAAAGCTCCAATGAATCTCTTCGTATGGCTACTCATAAAACCATGTTTTGTAAGAAATTATTTTGAATCAATCACTCTCATTCCTGACCCATGCAGTGGCAATGCTGATTAAATTGAAATACATGTAGTGTTCCAAATATTTGAGGCATTCCATAAGTCATGATCTCTGACAAAGAGTTGTGATTAACATGTGATTGAAGCCTCGTTAATTGAAGGCATATTGGAAGTTTTATGATGCCTTAGCTCTTCCATACAAGCTTCTCTATGGAAAAAAAAAGGATACAATTGAAATGATGATGTAGAAAAATTCTTCTTTCATGGGAGTTGCCCATGATATTTTACCTCGAGCTCATTCAAAGATTTGCTATTACATAAAAATCCATGATAGGAATTTTGTGTAGGGGTTTGGTTTTACATCGAGAATTGTTACTCCTTAGCCAGAGCTTATTAGAGAATAGTTATATAATGAATCTGAGGCCTTTGAGAAGTGTGAGACACTAATAGAACCAAGACAACTATGACACCTTAGAGGAAACATATTGATTTCAAAGGAAATTAACTTAAGGTATCTAGAGAGGGTTCGAGGACTCAAACAAAATAGGAGCATGGCGGAGCAGATGGACATCTGACAAGGCCTGTAAACTTGTTTTGAAAATCCCAAAGTAAACTCTATGCAGCTGAAAGGAGGTCTTAATGACACCAACATTAAAAAATGAGAATGCCATGACTAAAGCAAAATACACATAAGATAGATTTGTGTTGAAAAATAAATAAAAAATAAATAAATGGAATTTGCAACCCAAATGGAGTAATTATAGTGCAGGATTAGAATATCCACCAGTGCTAACTCAGAAAAGGGGAAGGAGCCAATAAATGTATGGGCAACAGTGAATGAATAAATGGGAGGATAGACACGTGCTAGCAGGACTGTTGAAACACCTTTGAAACTTTCAAGCATATACAGGGGATCCATGAAAGGGGCATGCACCTAGTTTGACAGAGGTTTCCAATAAATAGAATACCTAACCCAACAAAATGTGCACAAAATGAAATTTGTTGCAAGTGCAGGGCATCAATTCAATGGAGGGGTGTTAGTGTTGAGAGGTCAAATGCTTAAGCTTGGAGGGACATACTACTGTGGCATGCCCTCATATATACACACCTTCAATGAACAAGGCAACGAACCTATCAAACTCAACACATGTTCTTGCAAACAAGGGAGATCATTGAGGTTATTGGAAAGTGTGCCCAATGGTGGGTAAGTGTGGCACATAATATTGATGTTTACTTTGTAGATTAGATAAAGAAAGCCACGCACTAGTGAGAGGAATGACTCCAAGAAGGATGCAACGCCTACAAAAAGGGCATGCAAAATACGCATACAAAATGGATTTCTTGCAAGGCTTTAGAAACTTCAAGCAATGCTACACTAGGGTGTGATAGAATAGTGATCCAAAGGAGGCGATAGAAGAGTATCTATTTTTCCAGATAAATGGGGATCGATGTTGTTGGGGTTCTTGTGCAATAAGGCTTGAACAAAGGAGATGAAAAATAAAGGATTGATCACACAGAGAAATGAGGGTTCGATGCATGGTGTGTAAGGAAACTTCTTCATAACCAAAGGAAACTCAATGGAGGGACTCAAAAAATCTTGTTGGTTGATGTCGCCATTGAACCAGATGCATCCAGAATTGCAGAAATGTCAATGCAAGTGAAAATTAGGGCAAATGAAGAAAGTCTAGAGAAAGATCAATGGTGAAGATGGAGAGTTAGATACAACAACATCTAAACCCTTCCCCATTGGCTTGCGGGTGGAAGATGCTTAGTTTTTAATGTTGGAATATGTGCCTCACTTCTAACTGACATGTAACTCATATAGGGTAAAGTTGCTTTGACATTATTCATGGCTGGCAAAATAGATGTTCTGAATCCTTTGAAATGTTCATGTCGCTGAGACAGTGTTGATGTCTTGCCAACAAGTCTATTGCTGTGACTTGATTGCTCGGCATGTAGTCCTAGCGACTGAAGGGAGTCTCACCGATAGATCATCGAGCTATCACAAGGGCTTCGGTAAGATGTCCCAACGAGTATGAAATGTCTCGCTGACAAAGGTTGCTATCGGGTATCAAAGAGGATGTTGGAGTAGCTCAAGGGATTCGGGGAGAAGTCCCAGCGACTGAAGGATGTCTCACCGATAGCATATGGTCATCGAGCTAACACAAGGATCTCAGGGAGATCTCTCAGTGAAGGGTGTTTGGTCTCGCCGATAGGGATGGTTTCGATATGACTTAAACACTCGGTATGAGGTCTTAGTGACCGATGGAGAGTCTTGCCAATCATCTTCGGGGTTACATGTTGTGTTAGCTGAAAGGTCTTGGCGAAGGTCAAATGTCTTGCGGACTCGGTAAGAAATGAGCGCTCAGTGAAAGGTCTTGGCGAAACCGATAAGTTTCGATGACTCTTGGACACTTCGGTATGACATGTTCAGCTGGTGTAAGGTCTTAGCGAAAGAAATAAGTCTTGCCAACTCGGTAAGACTTGGATGAGCTCGATATGAAGTCTCGGCGAAAGACGAATGTCTTACCGACTGTCAGGTGCTTTGGTGAAGCTTAAGGAGACTCGATGAGAACTCTTGGCGAACGGTAAAGTCTTGCCAATGGCAAAGTTGAAATCAATATGACTTGTGAGCATCGGTAAAATGTCTTGCCGATGGAGGAATCTCTTGCCGATAGAAATGCATTAGATGTCGATGGATTCAATATGTCTCATGGTGTTTGTTATAACATCATGCCGACTATTGGGATCGATGATGATATCGATATGAAGACTTTGTGGCATCGGGGAGACACTGTTAGTGTCTCACCGATATGCCAACAAAGTTGAATGCCCTTGACCAGATTGACCATCCTATGTGGAGCCTTGTGGACCAATCAGAGGAAGCGATTTTCAAATGGATGGAAGTTAGATTTCTACAATAGTTGCGACATTGGAGCTGAATTGCATGCAGGGAAAAATCAACGCTCAAGAGGAAACTTTCTATGATGAGACAATGGCGGATAAGGATGAATAGAAGGTAAAAATCAGAAGTGATATGATTTAAAGTATTGATTCTATTTTGGAAGGTGAGAGATAGATTGAGTTGAGTTGTTGAAGAGCATTTCAATTCATGAAGAATAGTGAATGAAACTACTATGAACTAATACTAGAGAGTTGTATCTCTATTTTGTATGTAATTTGTTTGTTACTATAATACAAAGAGATTCAGCTTGGTGTGGTGGGTTTTTTCCCGAAAGGGTTTTCCCACGTAAATCTTGTTCATTGTCTTTGAGTATCTTCTTTGTTTCTGTAAATCTTTCATGTGTGTCTTAATTGGATTGTAATTTGAAAATTAAAAGTACTGTATGCTTACTTCCTTGTGGTTTTGACGTTAGGAAAGTTGCTTCCACACCTCTGCTTTCCTTACAAGTGGTATCAGAGTCTGGCCAATTGTGTTATCCTTGTGAGAGGGCTGGGTTTTTTGTGTGAATTCTTTTTCATTGGGAGTTTGGTAGAGGTCTGATAATTTAATTACAGATTAAGATGGCGAGCACACTCGGAAGGGTGGAAATAAAGAAATTCAATGGTAACAATTTTAAGCTATGGAAACTCAAAATGGAAGATCTGTTAGTGGATAGTGATCAGTGGGTTGTTGTGTCTGGAACGATGCCTCAAGGCATGAAGCAAGAGGATTGGGATCTTGTAGATAGAAAGTCTAAGGGGTTGATAAGGCTTTGTTTGGTAGACTCTTTTCTTCTGAACGTGCATGAAGAAAAGACTGCATCTTCCTTGTGGAAAAGACTGACATCTATTTATCAAGGCAATTCCTTGGTGAACAAATTGTTCTTGAGGAAGAAGTTGTACTATTTGAGAATGCAGGAGGGAGGATCTATTGTTGATCACTTGAATGCTTTCAACATGCTGATTGTTCAGCTAACATCTGTTGGTGTGAAAATTGAAGATGAAGATCGCTGCATGTTGTTGCTATGTTCTTTGCCAAATTCTTGGGATCATCTGGTGATGGCTATTGGGAGTACAACATCCACTTTCAAGATGGAAGATGTTGTTGCTTCTTTATTGTTGGAAGAGATAAGAAGAAAATCTTCTGAGATGGCAAAGGAGGCTCTAGTTGTTAGAGGCAGATCAAAGGAGAAGGGCAAGAAGAAGGACAAGAAATCCATATCAAAATTAGAAGGGAGATCAAAGTCTCCTAGCAAGAAGTCCAAGGTGAAGTGCTGGAGTTGTGGGCAACCTGGTCATGTCTGAAAGGATTGCAAGGAGGAGAAAAAGAAGAAGAAGAACTCTTCAGGAAATTATTCTTCTCAGAGTGATGTAGATGCCTTCATTGCAGCTTTGGCTACATGGGCATCAGATGATGTATGGTTGATTGATTCTGGAGCATCTTTCCACATGACATCTCATAGAGACTGGTTCACAAAGTATGAAAACTATGATGGTGGAAAGGTTTATTTAGCAAGTGATTCATCTTTGGAAATTGTTGGTCGCGGAAGAGTCATAATCCAATTCCTTGATGGAAGAGTGAAGGGAATCAATGATGTGATGCATATACCAGTTTTGGATCAAAATCTACTTTTTGTAAGTAAGTTGAATGATATCGGAGTGCAGGTCACGTTCTCTGGAAATGGCTGCAAGATGACTAGAGGTGCAATGGTGCTGGCTAGGGGTGCTCGAATTGGTACCTTGTACAAGCTGGATGCACTGGCTATCTAATGCAATAGTGTCTCTGCAAAGTCACTAAAAGCTATTCATGGAGAAAAGAAGAAAAACATTCTTGATGGTGTAAACTCCATGGAGGTTAAACTTTCAGCAGAAAAGACTATGCTTTGGCATCATAGGCTAGGCCACATTGGTGAGAAAGGTTTAAAAACCTTGAAAAATAAAAACCTGGTAGAAGGGCTTGAAGATTGTAACCTTGAGTTTGAATTTTGTGAACATTGCATATATGGTAAACAACACCATGTTTCATTTTATTCCAGTCCTCACAAATCTTCTAGTTTGCTTGATTATATACATTATGATGTTTTTGGTCCAGTAAATGTTCCTTCTCTGTCTAAATCAAGATACTATGTGTCGTTTATTGATGATTATTCAAAAAGAACATGTGTATATTTTCTGAGAAGTAAATCAGAAGTGTTTAGTCGGTTTAAGGAATTTAAAAACCTTGTTGAAAATCAGAATGGTAGGAAAATAAAATGCTTAAGGATTGACAATGGTGGTGAGTTTTGTTCAGATGAATTCGAAAGGTATTGTACAGATCATGAGATTAAAAGATATAAGACTACACCTTACACTCCATAACAAAATGGAGTTGCTGAAAGGTTCAACCGGACAATAATGGAAAGAACACGAAGTATGCTGAGCAGTTCTGGCTTGGAAGAGAAGTTCTAGGCTGAAGCAGTCTCTACAGCATGTTACTTGGTAAATCGTTCTCCTAACTCTACTCTTGTTGATAAGACGCCTTTGGAAGCATGGTCTGGAAAGAAGCCCTCTCAGAGACATATTTGTGTCTTTAGCTATGAGGCATATGCATATGTGCCATTTGAAAGAAGATCTAAGTTGGAAAACAAAGTTGTAAAGTGTATTTTTATTGGCTATAACGCTAGCATAAAAGGATACAAGCTTTGGAATCCTGAGACTGAGAAGGTTTTGTACAGTAGAAGCATTATCTTTCATGAGCTAAAACCTTCTACATTGGATCCGCAGTCAGAGAAGAAATTAGAAAATGAAAAGGATGTAGCAGAAATTCCTTTGACACCAGATAAAGAGGAATTGAAAAATCAAAATGTACCTAATACTAAGGAAATCTCAAGTAGCTCTAAAAGTTCTGGTGAAGATGAAGAACCACCTCAGCCTCAGCATGTGAGGAGGTCAACTCGTGAAAGAAAGAAACCTGATAGATGGGCTTTCTTTGATAGAGTCTACTTGTGCTTATGCTTTAATTTCTAGCACTGATGAACCTAGGACTGTGAAAGAGGCATTTAAAATGTCTAATTCAAACTCTTGGTTGGACGCCATGAATGAAGAAATGACATCATTAGAAAATAATGATACCTGGAGTTTGGTGCCATTGCCTAAAGGCAGAAAGTTGTGGGTTGCAAATGGGTATTTAAAAAGAAAATTGGTTTGGAAGGCAGTGTAGAAAAATATAAAGCGAGGCTGGTTGCAAAAGGTTATTCCCAGGTAGAGGGAAATGATTATGGAGAAATCTTTTCTCTTGTAGCTAAGCTGACATCTATTAGATTTCTTTTGTCACTTGCACTAGCGTATGACTTAGAAATTGAACAGATGTATGTGATGACAGCGTTTCTTCATGGTGATCTTGAAGAAGAAATTTATATGTCCCAGCCGGAGCACTTTGTGGAAAAAGGTAAAGAAAGACTGGTTTGCAAGTTGAAGAAATCTCTATATGGGTTAAAACAGTCTCCTAGAATGTGGTACCAAAAGTTTGACACTTTTTTTTTATCATTAGGATTTGTAAGATCAAAATCTGATCACTATGTGTATTACAAAGTTCAAAGTGATCAATTTCTTATTATTGCTCTCTATGACGATGATATGATGTTCATAGGCAATAGTAAGCTAATAATTTATGATCTTAAGTCTCAGTTGTCTACAAAGTTCAAAATGAAAGATCTTGGTGCAGTAGGGTATATTCTGGGAATGGAAATAACTAGGGATAGGAAGAATAGAAAACTTTGGCTCAGTCAAAGTAAGTATATCATGACTATTCTAAAGAGATTTTGTATGACTTATTGCAAGTAGCTAGTTGTTTCAGTTATGCAGAGAACGAAGAGCTATCTATTGAAGACTGTCCAAAATCTCCTACTGAGATGGAGGACATGACCAATGTGCCATATGCTAGTGCGGTTAACAACCTTATGTATGCAATGGTCTATACAAGGCCAGACATTGCCCAAGCAGTGGGAGTACTTAGTCAGTTTATGGCTAATCCTAGAAGGACACATTGGGATGCTGTGAAGAGAGTGTTTAGATATCTGAAGGGCACTTCAGACTATGCTTTGTGTTACCATGGTAACTTGGTTGAATCACAGAAGACTCTCAGCATCCGAGGTTATGTGGATTCTGATTGGGCAGGGGACATTGACAGCAAGAGATCCACCAGTGGATATATTTTCATGATGAATGGTGGTGCAGTGAGTTGGATGAGCAAGCGGCAGGCTGTAATCACTTTTTCCACTACAGAGGTAGAATACATGGTAGCTACACATGCCTGTAAAGAAGCAATCTGGTTAAAACGTTTGTGTTCTAACATTGGTTTTGATGTAGGAAAAATTACAATTTATTGTGACAGTCAGAGTGCTATAAGTTTGGCAAAAAATCCTACTTTCTATGCCAGGACGAAACATATAGATGTATAGTATCACTTTGTATGAGATATGGTGGAGGATGGGAAGGTCTCTTTGGAGAAAGTGGATACTCTGGAAAATGTTGCAGATGCATTGATGAAGCCTGTGAGCACAGACAAATACAGGTGGTGTGCTAGTTCGATGGGCCTCTTGGCCCATGTTTTTTAGTAGTTTGATTATGCTCTGGAGGTGTCAGTAAGATCTTCGTCAAGTGGGAGCTTGTTGGAATATGTTACTCAATTCTTACTGACATGTAACTCCTGCAAGACAAAGTCACTGTGACATTATTCATGTCTGGCCGACTAGCTATTCTGAATCCTTTGAAATGTTCATGTCGCCAAGACAGTGTTGATGTCTTGCCGACAAGTCTATCACTGTGACTTGATTGCTCGGCATGTAGTCCTAGCGACTAAAGGGAGTCTCACTGATAGATAATCGGGCTATCACAAGGGCTTCAGTAAGATGTCCTAGCGAGTATGAAATGTCTCACCGACAAAGGTTGCTATCGAGTGTCAAAGCGGATGTCGGAGTAGCTCAAGGGTTTTGGGGAGAAGTCCCAGCGATTGAAGGATGTCTCACCGATAGCATATGGTCATCGGACTAACACAAGGATCTCAGGGAGATCTCTCAGCGAAGGGTGTTTGGTCTCGCCGATAGGGATGGTTTCGGTATGACTTAAACACTCGGTATGAGGTCTCAGTGATCGATGGGGAGTCTCAACAATTGTCTTCAGGGTTACATGTTGTGTTTGCTGAAAGGTCTTGGTGAAGGTCAAATGTCTTGCCGACTCGGTAAGACATGAGCACTCAGTGAAAGATCTTGGTGAAAGTGATAAGTCTCGCTGACTTTGGATGCTTCGGTATGACATGTTTGGCTAGTGTAAGGTCTTAGCGAAAGACATAAGTCTTGCCGACTCGGTAAGACTTGGATGAGCTCAGTATGAAGTCTCGGTGAAAGATGAATGTCTTGCTGATTGTCAGGTGCTTCGGTGAAGCATAAGGAGACTCGATGATAACTCTTGGTGAATGGTAAAGTCTTGCCGATGGAAAATTTGAAATCGATATGACTTGTGAGCATCGGTAAAATGTCTTGCCGATGGAGGAATCTCATGCCGATAGAAACGCATTGGATGTCGATGGATTCGGTATGTCTCATGGTGTTCATTATAACATCATGCCGACTATTGGGATCTATGATGATATCGATATGAATACTTTGTGGCATAGGGGAGACACTGTTAGTGTCTCACTAATATGCCAACAAAGTTGAATGCCCTTGACCATATTGACTATCCTATGTGGAGCCTCATGTACCAATCAGAGGAAGCGATTTTCAAATGGATGGCAGTTAGATTTCTACAACAGTTGTGACACTAGAGTTGAACTACATGCAGGGAAAAATCAACGCTCAAGAGGAAACTTCCTATGATGAGGCAATGGCGGATAAGGATGAATAGAAGGTAAAAATTAGAAGTGATATGATTTAAAGTATTGATTCTATTTTGGAAGGTGAGAGATAGATTGAGTCGAGTTGTTGAAGAGCATTTATGTAATAGGAAGAACAGTGAATGAAACTACTGTGAACTAATACCAGAGAGTTGTATCTTTGTTTTGTATGTAATTTTTTTGTTACTGTAATACAAAGAGATTCAGCTTGGTGTGGTGGATTTTTTCCTGAAAGGGTTTTCCCACGTAAATCTGTTGTTCATTGTCTTTGAGTATCTTCTTTGTTTCTGTAAATCTTTCATGTGTGTCTTAATTGGATTGTAATTTGAAAATTAAAAGTATTGTATGCTTACTTCCCTGTGGTTTTGATGTTAGGAAAGTTGCTCCCGCACCTCTACTTTCCTCACATTTAATTCCCACGAAACAGCGAGATCGTGCCACGTGGCATGTGGGTCTAGGTTAAGCCTTCATCGAGTGAATGTGTTTTCATATGCACACGTAAAACATATTAAAGGAGGCTTGTTTTAAAAGAAAATAATTTAAAGGTTAAGAGCCTGATAAGATTTTATTTTAAAATATTTATTCCAATCTATGCGAGAAGAAGGCATATGAAAGTGGGCCCATTAAATTTTAAAAAGATGAAAATATTTCATTCATTTTCAAAAAGGAAAAATATAAATTGATATAAAGGGTAAAGTATTTGAACATGGAGATATGTGGGTAAATCTCCACCACTCCCTACTACCTTGCGGGAGTAAAATGCAAGACCATTATTTATCGCGGGATCAATGAGAATGTGTTGAGAGAGGAAGGTGGGCTCAATGCTTTGACCTTCAAAAGCCTTCATTTGCTTTATAAGAGGAAAAATATTTGAAGGTTGGAATAATGTCTGATGGAATTTCAAATGGTAAAATATTTCAAAATTGAAACAAGGCCTCATGAAGTATTTAGAAGAAATACTTGTGCTAAAGTAAAAATCAAAAGGTGGAACATGTATAAATTCTCTTGGGTGTCGTGAGAAATTTTACCCAAAAGGATTTTAAAACCTCACTATTAAAAGCAGAAATATTAAACTAAGAAGTGAGGTGGAGTAAATAAATGGTTGGAGAAGCTCAAAGGTGGACGGGTAAAAATATTTTTCCCCAAAAAGATTTTCTGTAAATGAATATTTTAAATGAATCATTTAAAATATTTCAATTTGCACGGAGTATGAGTAAAGGCATATGAGAGAAGTGAATTTAATATTCACTTTTTATACAAATGTATTGTTGGTCGGAGGATAAAATGCAAAAGTGTTGCATTAATAAAGAACAAAAATGTGAAAACTTTCGTGGCAAAGATATTTTCTTTCAGCTGCTAGGTGAAAATGGTGAATTTTTCCACGGGCAGATTTTTTGTTTGAGAACAAAGGTGAATGAAGGAAGATTTGGAGGAAAATTCTATTGAAGGAAGAGAGAGGAGAGAGTCTTTACCAAATTTCTAATCAACGGGAAAGGAGTTTCCATGTGTCTTCAATGGATTTATTTTAGGGCTTCTTCTTTTTTCTTTTTATTCTCTTCTTTCCTCATTTGTAACAGGTTCCAATTTTTGAAAGCTCTGCAAGTCAAGCAAAAGCTCTGGGTAGAATTGTAAAGCTAGGATGAATTTTAACTAAGCCACTAATTTGAAAGTGTGTGTTCTGAATTATGCTTTCATGTTTATATTTTATTTGATAATGGTCTCCATTGCTAAAGTGTAGTGCTCTTTTGGATTCAATAATAAAAATTATCTAAGTCTTTTCATGCACATTTGTTGCATTTGAGTTACATTTATTGTTACCTTATGTTCTATGAATGATGTAATTGCTTTCATGAATGAAAAGTTGCATTTATTATTGCCTATTATTCAGGGGATAGTGTAATTGCTTCAACAAATGTGACTGGAGTGTTATGTTTCAGGTGGATTTGTAAGAATGATTACCATATAAAGCTACAATGGTCTTGTCAAAATTTCATAATATTTGCAAAGATCTTCAGAACATGTTCAAAATTGTAGGATGAAATGTTGGCTATATGACTCGATAGCCCTTTTATTGGCACTGGTCAAGTTTTCATGCATCTGTTGTTTTCAGTTTGGTCCCAAATTCTTAAAATTTAAAAACCATTTCAATTCTATTTTACTGAGTTATGTGTGCCATGTTCTCCATGCTAGTTTCTAAAATTCACTTAATATCTTGCCAATCTTGAGTGACATTTTAAGTTTCTCAACATAATTTTGTGAGAGCATCATCTGTTAAGCAATATCATGTTGGTTGTGTGTTTGAATCTTTAGATGTTGCTAAAGGGTTACCCCCATAAGTCTTACAGAGCCTAAAGTGTAGGGGAAATGTGTGTTAATTCCATTTCCTGTTAGTTGGTCAAGTCCACCTTTGAATCTGAACATAAGAAATTGGCTAGTCTTTAGGATTCATTTGGTCTGTTGATTTGGAGAACCAATAGAATGGTGACTCTGCTGGGGAGAAATTTGAATCTCCAAGTGCGGACTGCTTAGTTACAAAGTCATATTATTGTTTGCCATTCTAAATTCAGTTCAAATATTGAAGGTTTTCAAGCCTGGAGGAAGAATTTGTTGCAGTGAACCTAAAAGATTTCATGATTTGTGGTGCTCTGCTAGTGAAAGGAACTCAGAAATAAATTTACATGTGAAAGAACTTCCTGATGTTCGAAGTTCATTCCTCTATGAAGAAAGGTGGCGAATTTGTCAAGAAGAACCTGTTGAAGAGGTGAATACAATTCATGATCTATAACATTTCCAAAACAATTTGCAACAGCTGCAACATTTCCAGGTATTCTTCATTCTTGGTTTTCAAGAAACTCTTGTATGAAAACCATATTTGAACATTTTAGGAGAAAAATTTGGTTCCCTATTGAGTGATTAGCACTCAGAAAGGGAAAGGATAGTAATATTTAGTTTGCATACTTATGAATTGTAATTTGTAGCTTATGTATTATGCTAAAAGTATGCTTGTTCTTGAAATTTTCCCAATAAGTAGATCTTAGGCTTAGATGCATTTGAATTATGCATTGTAATATTCTGAGATCATGATGAAAGATATAAATAGGGAAATGAATGATCAACTATAGAGTTGATATGTGAAATTTGAAAGAGGCATGTCAAAATGCTTCAATATATGCATCCTAGTATGGTTCTGGACGGAACCATGGTTTGTGATTAATCCCAGCTAGATTGTCAAAGAAGTTTTAGCACTAGAAGGTACCGAGCCATCAATTTCAGTGGAATTAGTGGTTACCCAAATGACATTCCATCTAAAGTAAAAAATAAATTACCAAGATTCATTGGTGATAAGGTTGAATCAACAAATAAAAATTTACAAGAATTCAATAATGTGATGGATGGTTATGAGGTTGATTACGAGGATGTGATCATGAGACTATTTATTCAATCCTTAAGAGGAGATGCAAGGGATTGGTTTTCCTATCTTCCAGCTTCCTCCATTCATTCATGGGAAGATTTTAAGGTAGTTTTCATGGAACAATTTGGAGAAAGGATTGACCCTATTTTGATAAGGAAAAAGTTCATGAACATGGAGAAAGGAAAAGATGAGCTAGTCCCATCTTTTAATCTTAGGCTTTCAAAGATCATAAGAGAGATTCCTGAAGACATAAGACCAAATTATGTTGAATGTTCGGTTGTGTACTTAGGATCATTTGAGAAAAATATGAGCTTCTTATTAAGAGACAAGGAGCCCACAACCCTACACCAAGCATATCAAATTTCTATGGATATTGAGAACAATTTGAGATATTCAATGATAAAAGGACATAGGGTTATGAGTGTTGGTCATACTAGTACACCTCGTGTAGACATAAGTCATGGATCAAATAATAGAAGTGCTTGTCAGGATGGTAATGTTGCTGCTCTAATTTCTTTATCATTACAATCTGCATATCATAATGAGCTCCACATTAAATGTCATCAAAATTTGAGCAATGTTGATCAAACATTTTTTGTTCAAGGATTTTCTAAAATGAAGAGACACGAAGGAGAATCAACACATGATCTATTCTCAAGGTTTTTGGAAGTCTTGTGGAATGTTCGCATGAATTTCAGACCTAAGGATTCAACGTGCATTGATATGTTTTGTGAAATCTATGAGCCTAGGCTGATTACTTGGCCAAAGAGGTTGAAGCCTCATACTTTGGATTAAGTGCTTGATTGGATAAAGGTTGTTGAGGGATCCCAACTTACTTATGCACAAAATGTGATGTCTCAAAGTGAAGATAGCAGCTGTCCAAATGAGAAAAATTAGGACATGATACACAAGAATGAAAAGAGTGTATCAGAAAATGAAGATATTTGTTGTATGAATGAGTATGTTGATTGTAATCAGCTCACAATCAGCACATGTGTAGATCCTTGCAGTAATGATGAAGATGAAGATGCATGGTATGATGAGAAAATAGATATGCATGAAAAAATTTCTTGCAATATCTTGTGTGATGAAGAAGTAAAAGAGTTGTTGGATGTCATTCCATGCCATGTTTTGGTTAGTAAAAATAATGCAAGTGTTGATGGCATCTCATCACAAATCAGTGATCAAGACATTGAAGACAAAATTTCAAGCACTTATTCTCTAGAATCTGAGCCAGGTTCATGTAGTGATGAGACCTCTTATGATGAGGATGTTGATGACAATCAAACTAATTGCTCTTTTGCTAATTATGAATGCTCTTATGAGGATAATATGTAGATACTTTCTTCACCTCAAGATTGCAATGACATGATTGCTTATGAAATCACTTGTCCACAAGTGAATGATCCAATTGCATTTGATGCAAACTCATAATGTAGTTCGGGTTTGACATCAATGGAGCATGTTGATTTTGTTAATGATGAAGAATTTGAGGACAAACATATGTGTGTTCAATTTGATGATCATGAACATAATGTTGGAAGTGATGAAGATGTTGATGAACCTGCTTATGTCTTTGTTGTTCATGATTGTTTATAAGCAGTGGAAATGGGAATGTCAGTTATGTATGAAAAGGATGATGAGGTGCACATTGATGAAGGAAGGAATTCAGTTTTTGAATGATCAAGCTATGCATCATGACAGTCACATGGATCTAGGATCAACCTTATTACCCATTGACACTGCAAAACCTTTTGACCAATGTGAGGAGCAGCTATATGGTGAAAATGATAATGGGTGTGAGGTCAGTCAGTATGAGATTAAATATGGGTCTTTCTTTGATGATCTCTCTCCTCTTCATGGTACGCAAATGGGTATGTTTCCTTCGAATGAGAAATGCATCATTGTGAAAGGGAATGAGGGTGTTAGCCCTTTTGCTAATGAACAGTTTCCAGACAACAATCAGTCTTTGGTGCATGGATCAATATGCTTATCAGTTGAAAGTGCACATGAAGTTGCTAGTGAACATGAAAGTTCTTTATTGACCCTATTAGTCCTGAAGATGATAGCATCCAAAATGATTCAAAGATTGAGCATGTTATGAAAAATCAATGTGATGTTTTTGGCTTAGTGTTGAATTCTGAGTTATCTGAATCTATGTTTGAGACATTCCATATGAACTTGCATAGTGATCTCAAGAATGAAATAGACAACATGTGTGAACCTAAGATAGAAAAAATTGCTTATGCATTGGATGCTAACATTTTTGCTGAGTGTCATGATTTGAATGAAGATGAAAATACTTTTGGTGTTGATAAATCTAATTTTCAAAATCCTAAAACACATGATAATGTGTTTGGGCTATGGTGTTTGGATGATGAAAAATCAACTTATGATGTAGTTCAGTTGAAGGAGTTGCAGATGTGTGAGCAATATTTTCTCAACACACAAAAGGATGACATATTCCTTTTCAGCCCTGTTATCTCCTCTGAACATGATCATTATGAGGGAATTAGTGAATGTGGTCTCAATCACTATCCAAATGTTACCACTTGATACAAAATCAGAAAATGAAGAGAGTGGTGATGATGTGACCTATTTGATTTGGTTGCCGCTTGATGACAAAGCTAAACAAAGAGCAAGTTTCCACTTGCATGAAGGAAGCTTGATACTTGTGTTTGCAATGGTGAATTCATTCAGGTTGTTGTGGCTTGCTAGAAGCAAGCATAAGTTGAGGGAGATCATCAATTTTTTCCAGAATTTTGTTTGACAGAGGTAAATTTTGACTCCCATTTTTCATTTGGTGTCCTGGGGTCACCAAGTGAAGTCTAAAAAGAAGATGAATAAAGGAGCAGTTTCAGAGCACCTGATGGACTTAGTATTTGGTCTACTCTCCAAAGATATGGAATATTGCTATGCCCACAAGGGCCATACATCCCCAGTCAGAGCCACTGATGACACTCAAATTTTGCAAATTTGAAGTGCCAATTTCAAAAAATTTCCTCTGCATTCTCAGAAATGCACTTCACAAATCTACCTAAGTGACCCACTTTGGAGGGCTGTATTTTGGAGCCTATTGATTTTCATGAAAAATCCCTTTGCAAGCACACTCATGTGTCCTATTTGAGTATGCATGTCAATTTTTAGCTTCCCACGATGAGTTTTGACACTTTTTTGTTGTTTGCAAACTTTTAGTTTTGCAAAGTAGCCTCCCATTTGAGCATGCATTTTGCAACTAGTTGATCATCATGTCAAACAAACTTTTGCTCCCAATTATCCATGCCTAGATGAGCTCACATGTCAGGTTTTAGAGCCTCATGATGAGATTTTCCATTTTTACCAAGTCAAAAACAAATGCAATTTATTCAGTTTTGTACCTACATTTTCAAAAACCTTTCTGAGAGGTCAACTTCGACCTTCAATATCTTTTGATGAGTGATGATTCAAGCAAATCTATTTTTCACACGTGTTCTCTTTACCAAAATGAGCTAGTGTGTCCAGTGGCAACTCGCCAGGAGTTGATTTGATATTTTTGCAAAATGGCAATTGGGTGACTTTTAATTGGTTCAGAATAGTTGTTTGTTGCAAAAAGTTCAACTGAGCAACTTTGACAGTGAATAACTTTCACCTCATAATCCATTTTTCTGAACTGTCTATTGCACTTAATTCTCACATCGAATGTCTACATGCCTACAACTTTTCATGACTCTAGGAGGTCATTTGACTAGTTTCCCAGGTCGATTCTGGAGCCAACTTGGCTAATTTTTCTCATTGTTCAAACATGCCAGAAATCAGATTTTGATGAAAAAACAGTTCATCTTTTCACTCTAGAAGCATTCAAAAGGCAATGTCAAGTCAATTGAGCATGAAATTTTTTTGAAAATGATTTTTTTTTAGTTGGGCCACATGGGGCCCAACATGCTTTGCACTGTTAAGAGGTTTCACATTGAATAGGAGCTTGGAGCCAAGTAAGCTTGTTCAAATGGACATGGTAGAGAATTCTCATCTTCATGATGATAAAATGGATGAATCAAACACCTGCTTGATTATAGTGCTACATCAAATTACACCCCTCCATGTATCAAAAGGTCTAATTGCTTTTCAGAAAGCTCCACTGAAGTTCTTTTTATGGCTACTCATAAAACCATGTTTTGTAAGAAATTCTTTTGAATCAATCACTCTCATTCCTGACCCATGCATTGGCAACACTAATTAAATTTCAATACATGCAATGTTCCAAATATTTGAGGCAGTCCATAAGTCATGATCTCTGACAAAGAGTTGTGATTAACATGTGATTGAAGCCTCGGTAATTGAAGGAATATTGGAAGTTTTATGATGTCTTAGCTCTTCCATACAAGCTACTCTATCGAACCAAAAAGAATACAGTTGAAATGATGATGCCAAAAAAGTCTTCTTTGATGGGAGTTGCCCATGATATTTTACCTCTAGCTCATTCAAACATTTGCTATTGGATCAAAATCCATGATAGGAATTTTGTGTAGGGGTTTGGTTTTACACCAAGGATTGTTACTCCTTAGCCAAAGCTTATTAGAGAACGGTTATATAATGAATTTGAGGCCTTTGAGAAATGTGAGACACTAATAGAACCAAGACAGCCATGGCACCTTCAAGGAAACATACTGATTCCAAAAGAAATTAACTTAAGGTATCTGGAGAGGGTTCGAGGACTCAAAAAAATAGGAGCATGGCACAGGAGATGGATATCTGACAAGGCCTATAAATTTTTTTTGAAAATCCCAAAGTAAACTCTATGCAACTGAAGGGAGGTCTCAATGGCACCAACATTAAAAAATGAGAATGCCATGACTGAAGCAGAATACGCATAAGATAGATTTGTGTTGAAAATACCTTAGAGAATTAAAAAATAAATAAATGCAATTTGCAACCCAAATGGAGTAATTATAGTGCAGGATTAGAATATCCACCAGTGCCAACTCAGAAAAGGGGAAGGAGTCAATAAATGTATGGGCAACAGTGAATGAATAAATGGGAGGATAGCCATGTGCTAGCAGGACTGTTTAAACACCTTCGAAACTTTCAAGCATATACAAGGGATCCATGAAAGGGGCATGCACCTAGTTTGACAAAGGTTTCCAATAAATAGAATGCCTAACCCAACAAAATGTGCACAAAATGAAATTTGTTGCAAGTGGAGGGCATCAATTCAATGGAGGGGTGTTATTGTTGAGAGGTTAAATGCTTAAGCTTGGAGGGACATACTATTGTGGCGTGCCCTCATATATACACACCTTTGATGAAGAAGGCAACAAACCTATCAAACTCAGCACATGTTCTTGCAAACAAGGGAGATCATTGAGGCCACTGCAAAGTGTACCCAATGGTGGGTAAGTGTGGTGCATAATATTGATGTTTACTTTGTAGATTAGATAAAGAAATACATGCACTAGTGAGAGGAACAAATCTAAGAAGGATGCAACACCTACAGAAAGGGCATGCAGAATATGCATACAAAATGGATTTCTTGCAAGGCTTTAGAAACTTCAAGCAACATTGCACTCGAGCGCCATAGAATAGGGATCCAAAGGAGGTGATAGAAGAGTATCTATTTTTCCAGATAAATGGGGATCAATGTTGTTTGGGTTCCTGTGCAATAAGGCTCGAATAAAGGAGATGAAAAATAAAGGAGTGGCCGCATAGAGAAATGAGGGTTCGATGCATGGTGTGTAAGGAAGCTTCTTCGCTGCCGAAGGGAAATTGATGGAGGGACTTAAAAAATATTGTTGGTTGATGCCACCATTGAACTAGATGTAGCCAGAATTGCAGAAATGCCAATGTGAGTGAAAATAAGGGAAAATGAAGAAAGGCCAGAGAAAGATCAACATTGAAGATGGAGAGTTAGATGCAGCAACATCCAAACCCTTCCCTGCTAGCTTGTGGGTGGAAGGTGCTCAGGTTTTAATTCCCACGAAATAGCGAGATTGTGCCACATGGCATGTGGGTTCGGGTTGAGCCTTCATCGAGCGGATGTGTTTTCATATGCATGGGTAAAACATATTAAAGGAGGCTTTTTTTAAAAGAAAATAATTTAAAGGGCAAGAGTCTAATAAGATTTTATTTTAAAATCTTTATTCCAATCTATGCGAGAAGAAGGCGTATGAAGGTGGGCCCATTAAATTTTAAAAAGATTAAAATCTTTCATTCGTTTTCAAAAAGAAAAAATATAAATTGATATAAAGGGTAAAGCATTTGAATGGACATATGTGGGAAAATCCCCACCGCTCCCCACTGCTTTGCGGGAGTAAAATGCAAGACCATTATTTCTCGCAAGATTAGCGAGAATATGTTGAGAGAGGAAGGTGGGCCCAATGCTTTGACCTTCAAAAGCTTTCATTTTCTTTATAAGAGGCAAAATATTTCAAGGTTGGAATAATGTCCGATGGGATTTCAAATGGAAAAATATTTCAAAATTGAAACAAGGCCTCATGAAGTATTTAGAAGAAATACTTGTGCTAAAGTAAAAATCAAAAGGTGGAACATGTATAAATTATCTTGGGTGTCGTGAGAAATTTTACCCAAAGGGATTTTAAATCCTCACTATTAAAAGTAGAAATATTAAATTGAGAAGTGAGGTGGAGTAAATAAATGGCTGGAGAAGCTTGAAGGTGGACAGGTAAAAATATTTTGCGCAAAGAATATTTTTTGTAAATGAATATTTTAAATGAATCATTTAAAATATTTCAATTGGCACGGGGTATGAGTAAAGGAATATGAGAGAAGTGAATTTAATATTCACTTTGTATACAAATGTATTGTTTCCTGGAGGATAAAATGCAAAAGTGTTGCATTAATAAAGAACAAAAATGTGAAAACTTTCACGGCAGAGATATTTTATTTAAGCTACTGGGTGAAAATCATGAATTTTTCCATGTGAAGATTTTCTATTTGAGAACAAAGGTGAATGAAGGAAAACTTGGAGGCAAAGTTTGTTGAAGGAAGAGAGAGGAGAGAGTCTTTTCTAGATTGCTAATCAATGGGAAAGGAGTTGTCATGTGTCTTTAATGGATCTATTTTAGGGTTTCTTCTATTTTCTTTTTATTCTATTCTTTCCTCATTTGTAACGGGTTCCAATTTCTGAAAGCTCTGCAAGTCAAGCCAAAGCTCTAGGTAGAATTATAAAGCTAGGATGAATCGTAACTGAGTCACTAATTTGAAAGTGAGTGTTTTGAATTATGATTTCATGTTTATATTTTATCTGATAATGGTCTCCATTGCTGAAGTGTAGTGCTCTTTTGGATTCAATAATAAAAATTATTTGAGTCTTTTCATGCACATTTGCTGCATTTGAGTTACATCCATTTTTTCCTTTTGTTCTGTGAATGATGTAATTTCTTTCATGAATGACAAGCTGCACTTATTATTGCCTATTATTCAGGGGATAGTGTAATTGCTTCAACAAATGTGACAGGAGTGTTGTGTTTGAGGTGGATTTGTAAGAATGATTACCAGATAAAGTTGTAGTGGTCTTGTTGTCAAAATTTGATAATATTTGCAAAGATCTTCAGAACATGTTCAACATTGTAGGATGAAATGTTGGCTATATGACTCGATAGCCCTTTTATTGGCATTGGTCAAGTTTTCATGCATCTGCTATTTTCAGTTCGGTCCCAAATTCTTAAAATTAAAAAACCATTTCAATGTGTGCCATGTTTTCCATGCTAGTTTCTAAAATTCACTTAATATCTTGCCAATATTGAGTGAAATTTTAAGTTTCTCAACATAATTTTGTGAGAGCATCATTTGTTAAGCAATATCCTATTGGTTGTGTGTTTGAATCTTTAGATGTTGCTAAAGGGTTACCCCCCTAGGTCTTACAGAGCCTGAAGTGCAGGGGAAATGTGTGTTAATTCCATTTCATGTCAGTTGGCCAAGTCCACCTTTGAATCAGAATATAAGAAATTGGCTAGTCTTTAGGATTCATTTGGTCTATTGATTTGGAGAACCAACACTCCATTTTTTTATTTAACAACCACTTATCTCCGATTTTCATGCTTATTGTTTGCAAGAGCTTTTCAAAACTATTATTTAGAAGCAAAAATTGAGCTTTTCATCATTTTTTTTAAGGATAATCAATTTTGTTTGCTTTCTTACAATAAATACAACTTGCATCACATTCATTAGGGTAAAATGAGCATGAATTTCTCATTCATAATGGTTTAAAACAAACAACAAAAATGTATATTACACTCATGGGGTCTAAAATGAACACAAGTGTTTGATTGAAATCATAAACAAGGTTAAAATTAACAAGTGTTTTCTATGTCTTGTGGTTGGCATTGTGCTTTTGGATGCATATGATCTTCTCTTGCACCATTTGGCGATGTTGAGAATAAAAAGCATTCCTTTGAAATTTAGTAAAATCACCCACATATTTCAATTTGGATTTAAAATGAACTTTCCCATGGGAGTGTGAAAAAGGCGTTTTGTATGCTCTGTCCTTGTGCTTCATGCAATCTGGGAGATAAAAAATAATGTACTTTTCTCACTTTTTTTCACCTTTAGAGAGGCCTACCTCACAAGAGGTAATGACTCCAGCTAGTTTTTCTCCTGGGACGGTATATAAAAAGATGAGACTAAATTGTCAAGTCCTCATGGTATGTAGGCCTTAGCCATAGTGTCATTTAGAACGGGGTACTACCGTAAAAAGTATAAGGGCCCCTAGTAGGATTGACTAAAGCCTTAAGTGGCTTGTTGGATGCTCACAAGGTGCCATGCACTTGATTATTTGATTAAGAACCATTTTTTTAGAATCCCAAAACCATTTCACTTGCTGGTGTAGGAATGGTCATTCTAAAGCTGCCCTACGTCTTCACTATTCAAGTGTAGAGGCAGAAATTCCTCTTTGGGGAATGAGACTTGGTGTGCCTGAGAAGTGTGTGTCATGTAAGGGGTAGCCAGTATCACCAAGTCTCTAGTTGTCTGCCTTATTTAAGTGTTTGGAGAAATCCAAGTAGGGACTCAGCGGGTGTTATCCATTTCCAGCCTAGGATGTGCATTGTTTATGAGTGTCTTTATTCACATTGAAACCAAGCATTTTCACACTCAAAATTAGACCAAAACAAGTTATTATGACTATTTTCTATGTTTTCCAAACTTCATCTCACAAAATCCCATCAAAACCAGTAAAAAACCCATTCAAAAACTAGGTCAACACATTAAAATTGCAAAACCAACACCTTGTGAACCACTACTACTTGAAACATGCCCGCAACTGCTCACTAGAAAACCGCAACTAATATCCTGCACCACAACTTCTAGAAATAGAGCTGCAAGTGATATTTTGAACCGTAATTTCTTATCAGAAACACACAACTGAAATGGTGCATCTGAGAAAAATAATGTTGTAATTGTTTGACTACCAAAAAATTCAAAAAATCCTTGTCCAAAATAGAATCAATTCATCATAATAGTGATATTGAATTCCAAACCAGAGACATGCAGACCTTTACCAGTCCTTCTATTTAGGATCCAACTTGTCATTGACCTTCATATTTCATTTCACCCACCTTTTTCATTGTCATCTTGGTCAAACTTGAGTCTCAAACTTGTGTCCTAGTTTATACTCACCATGTCAAAACTATCATCTTGATTATCACAAAAGGTCAATGAAATTTGGGTTTGTTATCTTGGACCAACAATAGCTTGGTTACCATCCTTTTTTCTTAAATCTTAAGTTCATATCCTTAGTATCATATTTTTAATCTCATTTAGCTTCACATCATACCCTTTGACCATAATATCACTATCATCCTATCACTCCTTAATCTTAGACTTTTCACTTTGCATCCTTATATCTCAAAAACACAAAAACATAGCTTAATTTCATCTTAACCTTAGTTGCACCACCACTTTTGATCATTAGCTTAGCATCATTTAGTCTACATATCATTTTACTTGATCATTAATTAGTCTACCTTTGGTATCCTTTGGCATCCACTAGCTTCATTTAGCTTCATCCTTCAGTCATCATTTCCTTGCATGATAACCTTGCATCCTTATATCCAAAAAAATCCCAAAAACATAGTTTAGCTTCATTATCACCTTCCATTACCTTCCAACTTGCATGTATTACATGGTTGAAACAAGGTCACAAAATAAAATAAAGGACATGGATTCCTCAAAAGACCACTTTTCTAGTCCACATCATTACACTAAATTTGGATCAAACTCAAATCAATCTACTCGACAAAGAGAAACACCACAAAGAGACCCAACCAACACATTGGACAATCTAATTCTAGATGAATTTAACAAGAAAATGACTCCCTAAGAGATTGAAAGAGCTTACCAAGACCAAAGGGTTTTATGCCTCATTGATGAGCTTGTTAGTGATGATCCTAATAGATACTTTTATGCACTAGCTAAAAAGGGTGCTAAACTCCCTCAAGGATTTGATGTCTCCACAATTGTGGAAGGAGATTCTCAAAATCCATCTGCATTAGGGATGCCATCTTCACAATAAATGTCAACTATACCACTTGGTACAACAACACACATGGAAACCACTACCACACATATCCCTAGTATCTCCAAACTTGGAAACAAGATGACTCATGTGACAACACAAGGATAGAGTTTTACATTTGGTAGCATATCCAATTCCATGGGTAAGACCTTCACAAATCCTATTTTTCAAAATACAAACCAAGGTCCCACACCTTTACTTCAAAATGCAAACCAAGTCCCATACCTTTACTTCAAAACATGAATCAAGGTCCCTCATTCCAATTCCAAAGCACACCCTCATCAAATCAAAATCAACCAAATGAAAATCTAGGAGAATCACATTGTCTTGTGAAAATACCAAATTAAAACACCAACCAAGGGCCCACTCCCACATTGCAGGGACCTACATTCTCAAACACCAATCAAGGACCTTCCCCATCATTCTCAAATACCAATCATGGACCTACATTTTCAAATACCAATCAAGGAACCATACCATCTTTCCAAAACATGAATCAAGGACCAACCTTTCAAATCCAAGTAACAAATCAAAGGCCCACACCACAATTTCAAAATTCCATACCAAATACAAACATGACCTTTGGGATCAATCTAAATACCAATTTTCCTCCAAATTAAACCAACACAAATGTCGTATTTACACATCAATATCAAAATGGTAACCAAGGTCCTTTGCCTCAAAATGCCAATCCAAATCCATCATATGACCTCAACACCAACACTATAACACCAAATAAAACCAACAAAGCACCATCCCTTGTCGATACCTTGATGCAATAAATACAAGCCATTAAAAAAAATGAAAAACATGTAATTTGGAACCATCAAGAAAACTTATTCCATGGTGGAATTGTGCCCCTATCCATTTGACAAAAATATCTGCATGCTACCCTTTCCCCCTCACTTCACAACACCAAGTATACCCAAATGCAAAGGGAAAGGAGATCCAATGGAACACATACGAGAATTTAATATAGCATGTATGGAAATTGCATATGATCCTACCTACTTGATGAGATTATTTACACGAAGTCTCACGAGACCGGACCTAGATTGGTTTGCACGTCTTCCTCCAGGGATTAAAACATGGGATGAGCTAGCTAAAAAATTCATTAATCACTTTTCCTTTAACATTGAAAGTGATGTGACCCATGCAACATTATGTACAACCAAAAAAGAAGAAGGGGAGTCATTTACCTCATTTTACCAAAGATGGCGAAGTCTAGCTAGCAAACTTTCCCTTCTCACATTCCTAAGAAACAACTAGTCACCATGTTTGTGGAAAACCTAAATGGAGAAATGATGAGTGGTCTTCAAATCCAATGTTGCACAACTTTTGATGTAATCCTTGAGAAAGGCCTCCTTATCAAAAAAAATCTTGTCACAAAAGGGCTATTCAAAGTACACAAAGAGACTCCAAAGCCCAATAATGACAAAAGCAAATAGTGGTCCTGAAACAAGAATTTCACTAATGATGGAGTTGTCGATGCTAAAGTGATAAATAAAGGTCCTTTCATTCACCTTAAAGGTCCTTCCTCATCAAACACATCAAATACATTAAATACCCAAACACAAGGTCAAAGTCAAACATTGAACACAGTCCAAAACAACCAACGCAGAGGTCCTCCCCACACCAAGAGAACATACACCCCATTGGGTGAACCCATTGAATCTATCCTAAAAACACTCTTGTAATCTAACTTCATCCAACTATCAGACATAAAAAACTATGAACCCTCATTGATCAAACTTGACTAGTGGAAAGAAGATGAATATTGTAAATATCACCACAAAAAAGGACATAAAACATATAGATGTTGGAAACTCAAAAATTCCATCCAAGACCTCATTGAACAGGGAATCATTTCAATAGAAAATTCACAAGGAAAGACAAATGCTGATCATACCATATTTAAAACCCCCTTGCCAGATCATGACAAAGGAAAAGCCTCCAGTTCAGGGAATAACAATAGTGCCATTTATACCAATGTCAAACATGATTATAGCATTATAATCTTTAACATAAGACCCTTTGATGATCACATTTCCACCATTACCATAAACAAGAGAAGTTCATAGTGTGTTGTCATCACTTGTAGATCCAAGATAACTCTTCTAGGACCTCCTTCCAATCTACAACCAAAAATCCAATATAATCTCCTAGACCACCTAGGGAAAACTCCCGCATAGATTTCCATCATGGAACTTCTTCGTATATCTCCTCAACACAGAGCTATCCTTGATTAAGCCTTGCAAGAAGCATCTGTACTTGCCAATCTAGATGTCGATGAATTTTAGGCCATGGTTTGATACCTAGCTATGTTGCATCATGTCACCTTTTTTGAACAAGACTTTACCGCATAAAAGACAAACCATAATGATACCCTACACCTTGAATTCTACATTAATAAACATAAGATCAGATGAGTATTGGTAGATGGTGGAGTAGGTCTGAACATTTGCTCCCTAAAATTGGTAAAAGAATTGGGATACTCTGAGAATTGCATAGATCAAACTAAGAAAAATATTATCAAGGCTTATGATGATGTTGAACACTTGTCTGGAGGAGTTATTTCACTTCCTATAAGAGTTGGTCCAGCTATATAGAACAAAAAATTTCATATATTGGATCTATATTTACAATACAATCTTCTCCTTGGCCACCGATGGATTCATGCCATGAGGGTTATACCCTCCACATATCACCAATGCCTCAGTTTCCATATAATGGCATTGAAGTTACTATCCCTGGTGATCCTGATCCCTTTCAGTATTGTACAAACCTAAAAGTAACTATTGAGTGACAAGTGCCTATAAATTGAGAGGCATGATCTTCCACCTCATCCCATTACATCGATCCATCTAACCTTATCAAATATTTCACTCCATTCACCCCATTTTCCAAACCCAAAATCTAGATTCAAGACAAAAGATGTGGAGAATATAACATGAAAAGCCTCTTTTTCATTGGAAAGCTACCTAAATTGCCAAAGTCTTATGGAAAGCCACATCTCATACAACTTAAAGTCATCATCCATAATCCCTCTACTACCTTCACTAAATGGGGGGAGTTAGCTAAAGAATCTTTGGATGACCAAATTTACACATGGTTGTATAAAGAAGAGGACATAGAATCTAAACAACTACCGGTTGAACAATATCCAAAAGGGTTCCTCTTAATGAAGCAACAAGGATATGATGGACACAACAACCTTGGTCTAAACAAACAAGGAATGTTAGAACCCTTATAGCCTCCTAAATTACTAAAGTATCAAGGGTTAGGGTTTGTACCAGTAAAAGTGACTATCTGGGGTACTAGGTTACTCTCGAGTGAGACTGTTAATGCTTCAAATGAAATCGAGACATCTAAGGACTATTATACCGACTCAGACTCCAATGAGTGGGAATGGGATTTGGAATCTAATATCTTCCATCAATAATTATAACCTTGAGGAAAAATTTAGAGAACCCAATGAGCCTACCTTTGAGGAAATATTTAGCCAAATGTTTAAAGTTGGTCCCCCATCAATTCCCCACCAAAAGGTCCCCTTGAAAAGGGAAGCTTGGATTAAAAACTTCTGGGAAACTAATGATTCTACCTTCTGGGAACTTGATGACTCTACCTCTATCTTTACCCTATCTTCCTACACCATGACCCTCGACAATACCAATGATTATTTCATCTTGTTTACCCGTAATTAATAGATTGGGATCAACAAGAACCACCAAGTTTAGATGCATTTGAGAAAAATGAAGAAATTGTTGAGTTCATGGGAATTCATGAAGGAACACCAAGTGGGGATCATAAAGTTAGATTTTTCATAGAACTCAATAGTGCAACATACTTTGGTGAGGTTTTCCTTTCCTATAGTCACAAAAGTGAAAATGAAAAAAATAAAAATAAAAAGAATAGGTCTTCAAGTGAAGACCGAAAGGTGCCTACTAACTGTGAAAAAGTAAAAATAAAGGATGTATCCAAAGGTGAAAACCTCTCTGAGGTACCTGAGGTTGGAGGACTAGAAATTCTTCCTATATACTAGGAGAGATCACCATTGCTTATAGAAGAAACATAAGAAGTGAACATTGGGACACATGAAAACTCTAGAATCATACAACTTGCAACATCTTTGACCGCCAAGGAAAAGCCTGAGTTTACAAGATTATTTTCAAAGAGATAGGTTAATTTTGCATGGTTATATGTCGATATGCGTGGATTAGACTCTGAGCTTGATTTACATCACTAGACACTATTACCAAATGGAAAACCATATAAAAAGAAGCTAAGGAAAATTCACCTGTAGATTGCACTCCTAGTCAAGGTTGAACTAAAGAAACTTTTGGATGTCAGATTCATACGTACTATTGATTATTTCAATTGGATATCAAATATTGTTCCTATCATGAAACCGAATGGGAAAATCAGAGTATGCACATACTTCAGAGACCTTAATAAGGCTTGTCCTAAAGATGAATTCCCTTTACCAAATATTGACATCATAGTGGACCTTACTGTTGGATATGAAATTCTATCACTTATGGATGGATTCTCGAGTTATAATCAGATATGAATTGCTCCTAAAGATCAACCAAAGGAAACCTTCACATGCGCTTGGGAAACTTTCTATTGGAACGTTATGCCTTTTGGACTTAAAAATATCAGAGCTACATATCAGAGAGCCATGACTACTATTTTTTTGTGATTATATGCATGCACTTAGGGAGGATTATGTTGATGATATTATTTCAAAATCTCTAGAATGAAGTGGTCACCTAGCAATCTTGGATAATATTTTCACACGACTTGAAATGTACAAACTCGGGTTAAATCCAAAGAACTGTGTTTTTGGGGTCTAATCAGGCAAACTCTTAGGATACATTTTCTCCCGCAGAAGAATAGAGGTTGATCCCACAAAAGTAAAAGCTATCTTGTACATGCCACCACCAACCAACATTAGTCAGTTAAGGACTTTACAAGGAATACTACAATCAATTCGTAGGTTCATCACCCAGTTAGTAGATAAGATTCACTCGTTTTAGCACCTGTTACGAAAATGAATTCCCTTCAATTGGACAAAAAATGTCAAGAAGCATTTGATCAAATCAAGAATTATTTATTGAATCCACTAGTTCTTATGCCTCTAATTGATGGAATACATTTAATATTGTACATGACAACAACTACATCAACACTAGGGGCATTTTTGGCACAAAATGATAATGATGGCGAAGAAAGAGCAATCTACTACATTAGTCTCACTTTTGTCGGATATGAGTTAAACTACAGCCGTATTGAATAAGCATGCCTAGCAGTTGTGTTTGTAGCCTAGAAATTGAGACATTACATTTGAACCATGAGATAAATTTGATAGCCAAAATTGATCCTCTGAAGTATCTTCTTAGTAAAGCAGCTCTGATAGGAAGATTAGCTAAGTGGGTTATGATTTTAAGTGAGTATGACATTGAATATGTTGACCGAAAAGAAATAAAAGGACAAGTGATAGTTGATCAACTTGCAGATGCACCATTAAAGGCATACCATCCTTTAATATCAAACTTTCTAGATGAATCAATATTTATCGTAGAAACACCAACAACATAGAAATTGTACTTTAATGGCAAGTCATGGTTCAGGAGTTGGTATCTTATTCATCACACCTCAAGGGGATTCCATTCCTAAATCATTTCACATAGAATTTCCATGCACTAATAACATAGATGAGTATGAAGCATTCTTGACATAACTCTGAATGGCAATAAAATGGAAAATTAAGAATCTTCAAGTTTTTGGTGATTCCCAGATAGTGATAAAGCAAGTTAATGATGATTATTATACCAAGGATGAGAAGTTGATTCCCTACAAGCACATGGTTAATAGTTTTAGACTATACTTTGAAGCTATTACCTTTGAGAAAATACCGGTAATCTAGAACAAGGTAGTTGATGCAATGAAAACAATTGGATCTCTCTTCGACATTCCTAACAATGCATCACAATATGAGTTCTTCGAAGAACAACTATTGGTCCCTGTGTTCGATGTCCCCTAAATTTAACTTGTGTGTCAACTTGTTAGTCTTGAATCTCCTTGGTAAAAAGACATTTACAATTATTTGCATGACTAGATTCTCCCTCCTGACTTGTCTTCCAACTAACGAAAACCTTTATCTAACAAGCCTCTAAATATGTTATCATCAGAGATACCCTTTACCACTATAGTCTAGATAGCGCCCTCCTTTGATGTCTCGACTCAAATGAAGCACAAGAAACCTTACAAGAGGTTCATCATGGTATATGTGGAGCTCACTCTTCTGGTCCTACTTTAGCTAAAAAGCCTATGAGGATGGGATATTATTGGCCTACAATGGAACATGATGCTTATCACTTTATGGAGAGATGTCACCAATGTCAAATTCATGGAGATCTAATACATGCAGTAGCTGAGGAATTGTAGCTACTCACATCACCATGGCCATTCTCTCAATGGGGACTTGACCTCATAGGAAAAATCCATCCCACTTCTGCAAATGGACATAAGTTTATCCTCGTTGCTACAAAATACTTTATCAAGTGGATCAAAGCCATCCCGATGACCTACATTACTGGAAAGAAGATATCCAAATTCATCTTGAATTATATTATATGCTACTATGGTATCCCACAGTAAATCATTATAGAAAATGGTCACCCTTTTAAAAATTAAGATGTCCATGAACTTTGTGAAAATTTTCATATCCAACACCATTTCGCTACCCCATATTAGCCCCAGGGTAATGGTCAAGCTGAGGCATCTAATAAGACTATCCTTAAAATCTTAAAGAAGACTGTCAATAACGCTAGCTATGACTGGAACCTCCAACTCAATCCTACTTTATGGGTGTATCGTACAAGCATTCACACCCCTACAGGAGCCACTCCATATTCCCTTATCTTTAGATCTAAGTCCATACTTCCTATTGAGTTTGAGTTACCATGTCTAAGAGTATCTATGCAAGGATTGATTGATCAAGAAGAATACCATGTATCCCATCTACATGAGCTAGAGTTATTGGATGAAAAGAGATAGAATTCCTTGACACATTTGCAAGCATATAAAAACCACCTTTGATGCAGCTACAATAAGAAGGTTTGACCTAGAAGCTTTGACATTGGTGACTTAGTCTTGAAATAAAATCCGAATAATCAAACAAATCAAGAAAATTTTAGAAAGTTTGAACCTAATTGTTTGGGCCCTTATATCATCACAACAACATATAGATTTGTTGCTTATCAGCTTTCTACTCCTAAAGGTGAACCATTGTATGAACCCATCAACAACATGCATCTTTGCAAGCACTACACTTAATTCTAAGAGTATCCCTTTAAAAAGTCAAAAATACAAAAAAAAAAAAAAAGGTCACCCTGATGAAAACCTGGAAAGCAAGTTTCTTGGTAACAAAAAAAATGAAAAAAATAAAAAAATATTAAAGAGAAATAATTCATCCAAAAGTGAAAACCACTTCGGTGGCACTTTGGCTAAGTACCATGGTGAAAACTTGGAAAATAGGCGCCATGTGTATTCAGTCTATGCTCCTCTATCTACTATCACTCTACCTGGTCTTCCACCCCTCGCTCATCCATTTGTTCATATCATCCATAATAAAGCTTTTTCATTCTTTCCATGGCCTCAGAACCACCGACATTTGGTACCCTTTGCCTTCATCATCATCCCTTGCATTCACTCGATGCTTCTCCTCGCACATAAAAATCTAGTCCTATACCTGACTGGGGGCACTTCCTTGACTTATGTTTTCATGGGAAATAACACATGGTATCAACCTTTTAAAACATCAAAATCCAAAAAAATCATAAAGCATCAAAATCCAAAAAAATTATAAAATCATCAAAATAAAAAAAAAACCATAAAACATCAAAATCCACAAAAATCATAAAACATCAAAATCCAAAAAAATTATAAAATCATCAAAAATAAAAAATAAACATAAAACATCAAAAATCCAAAAACATAAAAAAAAACAAAACTTCCAAAAATAGATTCAAAGTCTGAGTCTGAGTCAGTTTGTGTTAGTAGGTTTGAACTATGTTGTCTTTGCACATTTGCTACATAGGCAAGGCTCATATTCAATGGGCCCTTCAGACATTAGGTCTATCCTTAGGATTTTGTTCTATCATATCAATTTTGGTTTGCATCATATCAAACTATGAGGTCTTTGCATGTATAATGTAGGCGAGGCCATCAATCAATGAGCCCTCGAGGCCCTAGGTCAATCCTTAGGGTTTGTCGATTCGAGTTCTTTTCTTTTTCCGCAAGCAATCATTATTCAAACAAAAATCATGAATCAATAGATAAACATACCCAACAAATCTTTAATCACATATAAATCTTCAATCAGTCAATTTCCTTATCATCATCACTATTAGGTCATTGATCTTATATCAGAATGGGGAATTATTTCATTTGTCTCATTTGGTCTTATCACTTGTCTTATATCAAGATATGTCCTTGAGATTAGACTTTGTCCATGGTCAATCTTGTCATTCACCTTAAGCAGGATATGTCTTCCCTACAACTAGGTGTTTATCAAAATGGTCAATCGATCAACTTTATCAGATGTGTTCCTTTCCTTAAATGGGATATGCCTTTCCTATAATTAGGCATCGTCACATCGATAAATCAAATCAATCACACTTTATCAAATCAATTCAAGTTTGTCACTTGGTCAATCAATTTTGTTGTCTTGGTCAATTAGCCTTGCCTTATTTAGGATGTTTCTTTCCTAACAATGGGCATGATCAATCAAATCAATTAATCAACCTTTGTCAACCTATCAATCAACTTTGGTCAAACAATCACTCAATTGGTTATCTCGGTCACCTTGGTCAACCTAATTAACCTAATTAATCAAACTTGTCAATCCTATCAACAAACATTATCTCTTTAGCAAAAACTTTGTTGGTCTAAGTTTGTCTTATTTTTTATTTTTGGTCATGTTACTAGCTACCTCAAGGATGTTCTATCATGGATTTAGAGGGGCGATGAGGGATCATGACCTATTTTCTTTGTTTGTTGTTTGTGGTTTGTCTTGGAAAAAAGACTGGGATAATTGGGTCCTTAGTATGAGTTGGGGCATTCCTTGTCTTTTGGCATTTTCTTTTGACTGCTTGTCTCTCACAAATGGTCACCTTGCACACCTTGGTCTATGCCATACCATGGTGTTTTTGATCCATTTGCAATAATTTTTTATGCTTGATGATGACAAATATAAAAGCATGAAAGTTTGTCCTTTGTCATTTCTTGTCCACCTCTACACCTTCTTGTTGCATTCTCCATGCTAACATCCATCTCTTCCATGCTAACACTTCTTCTATCTACATCTTTACAGTGTCTTGTGACACAAAAAGATATCCTACATATACGATCATGTTAGGAAGCATTATAGAAAGCATCACCATTATAAGATCATCATCATAATAGGTCTTACATATTTGCATGAAAAAATACAAAATCCTAAAGTACATCTATATTGCATTATCACTTCATCACATAACCAATCATGATATTGCATTATGATCATAGTTCATTTTGATTTATCACAATCCATATACATTGCATCACATTTCATATACATTGCATAACATTAATCACATTATTGCATGTCATGTTTTTCATCCACATTACACATTCCTAATCATCATACATGCATCACTTTATATTAATTGCATTCACATATTACATTACATCATAAAATTAAGTCATCCATACTACATTTATAATCCATCCATATCATAAAGGCATGAAAATTCATAACATAATCTTCAATGCGTAACCATCTATCATATCAATCCATCACATAATCATATAGAATGCATACACATCATAAAAGCATAAACATCCATGGCATAACATAATCATAAGCATAAGTCATAGACACATAGAACTCCATATCATAAATCACCACCAAAAATCATATTGCTCAATATGTGTCATAGTACAATGTCAAGATGTCCTATGTCTAATAAAATGGAGCTCGTAGGCCCGATAATGAAAATATAGTATCCCAATACATAATGTCAATAATAAATGCTCTAAACTGAGCTTCCCTAATCCCCTGCCTCTGATGCCTGACTGTCCTCTTGTTGAGGTGACCCTAGAGACCCGTGCTCTGATGTGGATAGCCTATCATACAGAGTGGACCGTCTAGGGGCTGATGTCTCACCACTCTGTGATCTATTTTTTGAATGCCTAATGTGAGACTTGTTATGTGATTTGCTCTAAGATCTACCTAAAATCTATGAGAACATCAACTCTCTCCTTTCTAGTGGTACTATCCTCTCATACAAATCCCTATAATATTGCATCCCCTTCTATCCCTAGCATACTCTCGTGCAACATCAACCACTAACCCATTGCATTTCGTTGTAAACTCTAGCATCCTCTAGTCAGTCTAATGTTGGCTAATGATAGCTATGTCCCTCTCTGTCTAGAGAGTGTCTCTCTCAACCTTCAAACCATCTCATTTTTTTGCCAGGGTCCTCACCTTTGCCTCTATGGATTGTACCCGAGCCTATAGGGTGGCTATCCTTTGCTCTATTGTACCCTCATCTTCTCTGATCCTGACCTCCTCCAACCCCTCCTTGACATCCACTCCTAGAATAATCCTCTGTCGTAGAACTCTCTCGGCCTCTCCCATCACTGCTTCATCCGCCTCTCCTCTTGCCTCTCCTCTGAATTCTCCTCAACCTCCCTCTCCTCAACCTCCTAGTGTCCCACCTCTAAATTTGGCATCTTAGGATGCTGCTCTCTCTCCTCCACCACTATATCCACTACTTCCCTAACCTATGGTTGGTCCTCCTCCTCCTCCTAGATCAAATAAATGTATCACTCCATCCCTCCTCCTCTGGCATCGGTCTCCTCCCTGACCTCCCCGACCATCTCCTCCATCTCCCTCTTTTCCCTCTCCCTATCCTCCATCTCCTCACCCTCCACCCCTTTGCTCCCTATCTCCTCTTTGGCCTTGTGGGCCCCTACCTCTGCATTCTACCAGTGTTGGATACTCTAGATTAGTGTATGGATTGGGCCTATGAACCAACCACTATGCATCATACTCTGGTGTTTTTCCTGCATCTACATCACCTCCCCTTGATGCCCACTATATCATATGTAGAGCATCAATCTCCTCCTTAACGGTAGTCACTAGTATCATTTGTCCCCATGAATGCACCTCTCGTGAAGACTATGCAAAATATGTTGTTCCTACAAACCTTGTCTCTCTTTGAATTGTCATCTGACATGCTCTAGAAGATACATCTCTATGATATGCTAAGATTGCACAGTCTGACCTGTCAGATACCAAGGCTGTCAGCACCATGGCAAATGATCATCCTCACCCACCCATAGATCACAATCTCTGAAAGGCCTCCAAAAAAATCTCACCAATGTATTGATATTGTGTCTCAAATATCCAGTATCTCCCACGTGTCAACGTGACGGCACCCCGATATAGAAATACATATGAAGCACCAACTCCCAACTGTCATACCACCAGTGGTCAAAACAATGCTATATGCTCCCACACACATATCATTAGCAATGTAACCCCACAACTCATGCTATGTCCCCCTCTATATGCAATGTCATGGAGTTGGAAGTATAACATACCAAATAAACATGGTCCCCATGCATATATTGTCTCATCCTAGACCATACTTGCTAGTACCTCTCCCCATCCCACTAAAAACCCATGACCCCTACGATCTAGAATCATCACCCCAACAATCAATGTACACAACACACAATTGAACTTTCCATATCTCTCTGCCATGGTCTCCCACCTAATCTCATAACCCTGAATTCCAAGCTCTAAATCGTCATCACAATCATAGTAATCATAAAGGGTCTACAATCCTCAAATAGGATCATATCATACCCACTCTTCATGAATCAATAGTCATAGAATCCTATAAACATCCTCTAATTTCACAATGGCCTCCCCAATCGACAGATGGAAACTGCAAGTCTTGGAATTCCACCGCTCCACCAACGCTATTAGCATGCTCCTATTTTCCCTAATAACGGGCATATATGTGACATGGAATAAGCCAAGATCTAAAAGTGCTCACCTCTTGACCTTGTCTAGCTGATCCTGTAGTTGATACATTGTCAGTCATTACTCCCATGTATAGATAGAAGGTAGCACAACCTGAAGTCATCACAAAAGCCATCACATCAATCTAAAGTCTTCATTTGACCTATTGGACCTAAGTTGACCAAGTCATTCTATCCTAAACTGGGGCAAGTTTTTCATCAGTTAATCATGCTTATCAAATGTGTCACATCAATTCTTAGTGTCTTGTAACTACAATTATATCATTTTTTTGCACATGCATCATTGCCAACCAAATTTGCGTCGTAAAATTTTGGTTACATATGCGACTCAGAAAATCACTTGCATCGCACCATTTCAGATGTGTCGCAATGCAAATGTCCCTACCTAGACCTATGGACTTGCATCATGATGAGGTGATTGTAGCGACTTACTTCACCTGCGTCACTCGTGCATGCAATTGCATTGCACACCATGTGACGCAATTGCCTGCTAAATTATTTCCTATCTAAAATGCGTAAAAATCAAAAAAATCACAAGGTGGGTTTCGATTACTTACCAGAGCGAGTGGTCCCTCGGGACAGTGAAACATGTAGATGTGATAGCCTCTATGTGTAGCATTTGGAACCAACGACATCTTCGTAGCTTTTCTCACCTAAAGCTTCTAATATTTCTAAATTTAGAATGCACAAATGACTTATTTTCTTAATTAGAGTCCTATTTATAGCCTAAAAATTAGGTTTTCCACTTGGCATCTGTACTAGGTGCACTCTTGGACCACTTTGAACCTAAATTTTACCCCCTTAATGACCTTGAAAATAATTTTCATCTACACCAATATTTTTGATTGAATTTCTTTGACACAACACGATGAGCTGCATTATGTCAAAGAGGGGAAAAATGTAGACACTAAAAAATGTCTTGGTCTACGAGTGTCATTTTTCTCAGTCTTCTTCTCCACATAATTAAATAATTTAAATAATTTAATTAATTTACTTCTTAACCTTTATTCTATTATGATCAATTAATTAAATTTAATTGTGTCACTAATCTCCTTTCCTTCAATAATTAAATAAATTATTATTTATTTAATTATCTATCTTTCACTATTTGTCTATAGTCAAATAATTATTATTAATTGTTTTTCTATGCATTAATCGTTTAATTCTTCTATAGTCAAATAAATTTTAAATTATTTGAATATCCTTTTGACATTTCTTCCCCATTAAATAATTAATCTGATTTAATTATTTAATCTCATTTCATCCTATTTAATTAAATGTTGCATAAATCATTTTAATTAAATTCTCACTTGCCTTTTCCTCAAATAAATTATTTATGCCTCCACTTGGTCAAAGAGTCCTCCTCATGAATTAAATGATTTTAATTTTTAATTTCCCCATTTTCTCCCTCTTCCAAACAAATAATTTAAAAATTATTTATGCTTCACTTGTCCAAATTATCTCCCTCCACTATCTCATTTTTAAATCTCATCCATCAATTGACTCTAGTCCCTTTTCGATCTTGACCCTTCATTTTGTAACCTCCACTCTTTTGTGTTGTATGTCCTCTCATCCATCAATCTTGGAATATTTCTAGAAGCTCAATCTTGATCATCCATTCAAATGGTTGTCTATAAAAGAAGCCTTCCTCCTCCATTTTCGATTTAACAACCACTTTTCTCTGAATTTCATGCGTATTGGATGTAGGTATTTGCATACACACTACACGATCTAAGAATTTGCAAAGGTATCTTGAGGAGAGAAAAGATAATTTATTCAACTTCAACTATGGGGAGTTTTTCTAATTTGAATGCTTTTGTTCTTCATATTTGATTTTTTCTCTTGTTTAGATTGGATTTCTAGCTTAGATAGTGCTATAATTGTCACTAGAATCTATGTTGGTCAAAATTTCCCATCTTTAGCTTTGTCTTTAGGATGAATCCTAAGATAATCATCTACTTATCCTCTCATCCTTTCTATATCTCAAACCTCTCCATGAAATTTTTTGGGAGGAGTGTTGGTCCAAGTTTTCTAATTTTGAGTAGTTCATTCCTCTAGGGGGATCTAGAGTCCAACAATAGAAAGAGCCTTGGAGCTGGCCAAGTGAGGGGTCCTTGGAAGAGTACAATAGGTTAGCTTCAATTTTCACTAAGAGACCTTGCAATTCCTTGGGAGAATCAAATGTTCTTTCTTGGAGTCATGACTCAAATAAGTTTATATAGTTTCTCTTTAGTATCAAGCTCTAAAATCATAGAGAGGAAGGAATGTGGTGTTTCCTTGGTGGAAAAGAATATGGAATATGTAATTTCTTTCAATGGAATTTGAATCACAACAAATAACTAACTTGGGAAAATATCAATAAGAGAGGTTTCTAGGGGCCTTCCTTTTATTTTATCATGTGGAAATAATGAGGAGTGCACTAGTAAGTATTTTCTTTTAGTTTTCATTTTCTAAGAAAATTTGGAATTTATGGTGGAAGCTTTGGAATAGACCTATTCTTCATACTACTTTCTCAAGTTTAATTTTTGGAACAATTTGGGTCATTCCTTTGCCTCTACCTCCTTCCTTCTAATATAATTGGAATATCTTTCAAGAGTGTCATAATAGAGTCATGCAAGTATGGCTTAAAATTAATAGAATGATCAAAGGGAATATTGAGGAAAAGTTTAGTATGAATGAATATCTTACCTCTTCTGATATGCATTTGGCTAAACTCTTGGAGTTGTCTCTCCCCCCCCTCAAAGAATGGGCTTGGAACTAGGATTCAAGATTACAGGAAGGTTAGTAGATTTGGAAAAAAAGATTCAATCACTTGGAGGTTTCCTTAAAATTAACATTGATTATTCTTATAGGGGAAATTCAAGTGTTTTAGGGATAGTGAAGGCCCAACTCACTTTCTCTTCTCTACCTATATAGGATTCACTCAAATAATTATATAGAATCTTGGGTGATTCTAAAGGATATGGAAAAATCCAATGAAAAGGAATAGAGAAAGGTTATCTATTGATGCAAGAGCATCCAAAGCAAAGAGAAATCTTGCATCACCTTTTCTATTTTTGCTTGATCGAATAAGGGTTGGTCATACTTCCTCGATGGAACTTTAACATATTGGCAGAACAAACCTATGAGTCCCAATGATAGAACAATAGTGTTGGCATAGGTTACGAATGTGGTTCATCAGTGTGGAGTTCACTTATTAGCGTGATGTTATGCCCCATCTCCCCGATGGTTCAATCAGTGTGTCCCAGTTGCATTGGTGGAACCTTCTATGTTGTTTCCCCGATGACCCAATGGATCCCTCATTTACTTGTGATCATCTTCGAAACTCCCTTGTATTGGTGGAAGGTGACTTGTGGTCTCCCTAATGGAAAAAAATGCGGTGTCAGTGTAACATGATGGTATCGGTGCAAGTTAAACTGAAGTCTAGGTGATATGCAGATAATGATAGGTACACAAAGATAGTTAATAATGGGATGGCGAGTTCGGTCATGACATGTGGTGAAACAATATTGGATATTTCACATCGTTGTTGTGAAATATAATTTCATTGGCTAGTGATGTTTACGATATGACAACTCAGAGTTCTTGAATGTTGATTGGATGATGAACAATACTACTACAAGAATAATTATTTTGAGGTTGGTTCGACATACAGAAAAAGGATGCTATATAATGAGATAGCTCGAGAGCAGAGGTGTAGTAGAACAACTCATAGAGTGATAGTGGAATTCGAGTTAGGACTCAAATCTGCTAGTCAGTAGATACATGTAATAAGCAGTTTGTGAGATAGCATGTTGTCTATAATATATATTGATCAGTAATAAAGATCATTTTTATTGTGCAAACCTGGTTGTTCGATGTTGTTATAGTTGTAAGGGGAGTTCCCTTCACTAAGTGGTATCAGAGCAAGATTTCCTGAGTCTGTAACAGAGCACCGAATGTAAGGTAGTTGCACTAGGACTTGTGAGTGTGGGTTGAGAACAAAATACCACCAAGAATGGCCCAGTGTGGTAGAGGTAGAGGCAGAGGTGTTCGAGGTGGAGATCCTCCTAGAGATTAAATCAGAGCCCTCAGAAGGTAGATGCAAGCCTTGCAAGAAGAGGTCTAAAGAAGAAGAGGAGCACAACAAGAAAGAGGTGATAGTGAAGATGAAAATGAAGAGGAATTGGAAGAGGAAGAACAAGATCAAGAGATCCTAGAGAGCTGAGATTGCTAAAAGCTATATCTAGCTTGTGAAAGAAACCAAAGATGGAAGTTTCAACTTTTAGCAGGAGCTTGAACCTAGAAGAATTGATCGATTGGATCAATGATATGGAACAATTTTTCAAATTTGAGGAGATTGAAGATCCCTGCGAAGTGAATTTTGCAAAGATGAACTTCAAAGGTCATGCAAGTATATGGTGGAAAGAGGTCCAGCTAAAAAGAGGTAGACAAGGAAAAGATGAAATCTCTAGATGGGACAAAATTGTGGAAAATTTGAAGAAACAGTTCATTCCTATTGACTATGAATTGGAGCTGCTAAAGAAAATGCAAAGTCTAAGACAAGGAATGAGGAAAGTGAAAGAATACACAGGGGAATTTCACAAGGTTTTGATTCGAACCAGACACTCTGAGGAAAACAAAGAGAAGGTTGCTTGGTATATCAACAAGTTGAAGCCTAGCATATAGGAGGAATTGGCACTGGTAAGAATGTCTACCATTGAGGAGGCTTATTATTTTCTCTGAAGGTTGAAGAACGAATGAACAAGAGGTTTGAAAGTAAGCAAAGAGGTGGAGGTCAAGGTGGAAAGACTAGTAAACATCCATGTGGAGGTTGAGGTGGAAAGACTGGTAAACGACCATATGGAGGTCAGAGTGGTGACTAGAGGAAGGATGAAGGAACTAGCACCAGTCGGGATTAGAAACATGATTCATATCTGCCTCGTGATCAGAATAGTGGAGATTAGAGAGGCAGAGGAAGGTTTGGGTGCAGACTAGGAAGAAGAGGTTTTAGAGGAACATGTTTCCAATGTGATGAAGGACACATGGTATATGAATTCCCACAGTACCAAGAGAAGACAAACAAGAGTCCTGAAGGTAAGGCACGAGTAGCCTATGTAGATGAAGACACTTGGTCCTCACAGTCTAAAGATACAGAAAGGGGCGAGTCCCTTATTTTCATAAGGGCCTTAGTGAATGAAGTGAGGGAACTAGATTAGTGAAAGAATTTGTTTCACACCTATTGTAAATGTGAAGGAAAGGTTTGCAATGTCATCATTGATAGAGGTAGCACTAACAGTCTAGAGTCAAAATAAATGGTCACTAAATTGCAATTGGGGAGGAGAAGGCACCCAAGTCTATCGGATTGCATGGTTACAAAAGGATCAAAGGGTCCTAGTCAATGAATAGTTCCTGATAAAATTCAAAATTGGTAATTATAGCGATGAGGTTTTGTGTGATGTGGTACCCATGGATGCTTGTCACATGTTGTTGGGTCGACCATGGTAGTTTGATTGATGAACAATACATGATGGATATGCGAACAAATATTCATTAATGAAGGATGGAGTTTGACATAAGCTGAAGCCTCTGAAGGAAGCAGATGAAAAGGTATGCAATAATGCACAAATTTGTTTGGTCGATGGAAGAAAATTCCTGGAAAGTATGAAACATGACCACATGTGTTTTGCGTTAATTCCAATAATTGAAAAGGAAGTTAGTAGTGAAGTTCCTATTGAACTGCGTGGTTTGTTGGATGAATTCCAGAGTATCATTTATGATCATGTGCCTAAAGGATTACCACTAGTAAGGAAGATTAGTCATCAGATGGATCTGATTCCTGGAGCCAGTTTTTTGAATAAGGCAGCCCATCGAATGACTCCAATAGAGAATGAAGAGTTGAATAGACAAGTGCAAGAGTTGTTGTGAAAGGGATTGATTAGGGAGAGTTTGAGTCCATGTGCAGTGCCTACAGTAGTAGAACCTAAGAAGGATGGAGAATGGCGAATGTGCACTGATTTGAGAACCATTAATAAGATTACCATCAAGTATCAATTTCCATTTCCAAGGATGAATGACATTATGGATTTCCTGAGTGGGGTTGAGTATTTCACAAATATTGATCTGAAGAGTGGTTATCACCAAATTCAAATTAGAGGAGATGAATGGAAGAAAACTCTCAAGACCAAAGAAGGCATGTACGAGTGGTTAGTCATGCCTTTTGGTCTGACCAATGCACCCAACATGTTTATGAGGCTCATGAACGAGGTATTGAAAGAATTTATGGGTAAGTTTTCCATTGTCTACTTGGATGACATTTTGATTTTCAGTAAGATGTTGGAGGAACACCTGATGCATATTTGAGAAGTTTTTGAAAAGCTAAGAGAGGAGAAGTTGTTGATAAACTTGAAGAAATGCAGTTTTGTGAAACATGAACTGGTGTATCTAGGATTTTTTATCTTAGCAGAGGATCTGAAAATGGATCCATAAAAAGTGGAATCCATTGTGGAGTGGCCAACACCAAGAAGGACTACTGAGGTAAGATCCATTCATGGTTTAGCTAGTTTTTACTGAAAGTTCATTAAGGGATTTAGTAGTATTTGTGCACCCCTAACTGAAAAAATGAGAGGTGATAGAAAATAATTCAAGTGGAGTATAGGAGCAGCAAAGAGTCTCGATTTGTTGAAGAAGGTCATGGAGCATCCTATTTTGGCACTCCTAGATTTCAATAAAGTTTTTTAGGTAGATTATGATGCCAGTGGCAGCGTCGTTGGAGCTATTATGAGTCAGGAAAGTAGACCCATTACCTATTTTAGTGAGAAGTTGAATGATGCAAAGAAGAAATATTTTGTTTATGATCAAGAATTCTATGACATAGTTCAAGCTTTGAAAATGTGGAGACATTATTTTTTTCCAAAATAATTTGTTATGTTTACTAATCATCAGGCTTTACAGTATTTGAATAGTCAAGGAAAAATAAAATGCATTTGAAGTGGGTTGAATTTCTGCAGAGTTATACATTTGTGTTAAAGAACAGAAGTGGATGATTGAATAGGGTTGTGGATGCCTTGAGAAGGAGGAAAAACTTGTTGACAAAAATGCAGGTTGAAGTTGTTGGGTTCAAGGAACTCACAAGCTTGTATTTAGAAGATCCTGATTTCGCAGAAGCTTGGAAAGATTGCAAGGATCCTGTCACATTGGATAAGACAAGGTGGTTGGACTACACCATTCAAGATGGTATGTTGTTTAGGAGGAATCAGTTGTACATTCCCAGAAGTTCCATGAGAGAGAACTTGATCGAGAAGAAGCATAGTGGTGGACTGGTAGGACATTTCGATCAGGATAAGACCATTGGCATTGTTGGAAAACATTATTATTGGTCGTAGCTACAACAAGACATGAAGAAGTTTGTACATGGTTGCAAAATATGTTAAATGGTGAAGGGCACTAGTCAGAATTCTGGACTATATCAACAGTTACCTATACCTAAGAAGCCATGGGAGGATATCACCATGGATTTTATTCTTGGTTTACCAAGGATGCAGCATGGTCATGACTCCATAGTTGTGGTGGTGGATAGATTCTCAAAGATGGCACACTTCATTCTATTTCATAAGACCAGTGATGTTGTTCATGTTTCAAAATTATTCTTTAAGGAGGTGGTAAGACTACATGGTCTACCCAAGAGCATAGTTTCAGATTGAAATACCAAGTTCATTGGGTATTTATAGAGGACGTTGTGGAAGAAGTTGAAAAATAATTTAAAGTTTAGCTCAACACATCATTCACAAACAGATGGACAAACAAAGGTAGTGAATAGGAGTTTAGGCAATTTTTTGAGATGCTTGGTAGGTGACAGACCCAAGGGCTTGAATTTGGTTTTTCTGCAAGCAGAGTTTTCTTATAACAATTCAATCAATAGGAGCACTGGTAGATCACCATTCCAAATGGTGTATGGAAGTAGCCCAAGAACTGCTACTGAATTAAGAAAAATGGCTAAGGGAGGAAATAATAGTGTTGAAGTTGAGGATTTTGCTAAACATATGTGCATGAAGAAGTTAAGTAGCATATATCAATAAGATGAATACATAGTACAAGGCGAAGGCAGATCAAAAGCAAAGGCATAAGGAGTTTGTAGGTGGAGATGAAGTCATGGTTCATTTAAGGAAGGAAAGATTCCTAGTTGGTACATATAATAAGCTGAAGATGAAGAAATTTGGACCATGTAATATTTTGAAAAAACATGACTTAGGAAATGCATATGAGGTGGAATTGTCGAGTTGGATTCATGTCTAACATATATTAAACATTTCAGATCTGACAAAGTATCATGAAGGAGACAAAGGGTACGAGTTGGTAGAAGCACAATGGAGTGTACTAGTACTTGCAACAGAACATGAAGAGATTGAGGAAATCCTAGATAGTCATGTGGGAAGAAGCACTAGGAATAGGCAGAACAATGAATATCTAGTGAAGTGGAAGGGAAGGCTAGTCGAAGATTCAACCTGGTTGTTTGAGTCATAAGTTAGCTGCCTTATTTTTCCTCTAACTCCCGAGAAGTGACAAAGTTAATTTTCAAATCTAACCTGGGTGTCTGAATAAGGGTTGGTCATACTTCCTTGGTGGGAATTTAACATATTGGAAGAATAAACCTGTGAGTCCCAGTGATAGACCGGCAATGTTGGCGGAGGTTACGAATGTGGTTCATCGGCATGGAGTTCACTTATCGACGGGACGTTATGCCCTGTCTCCCCAATGGTTTGATCGGTGTGTCCCAGTTGCGTGGGTGGAACCTTCTATTTTGTTTCTCGATGACCCAATGGATCCCTCATTTACAAGTGATCATTGTCAGAACTCCCTTGTATCAACAAAAGGTGACTTGTGGTCTCCTCGATGGAATGAAATTTGGTGTCAATGTAATATGATGGTATTGATGGAAGTTGAACTGGAGTCTGGGTGATATGTCGATAAGGATAGGTACATAGAGATAGTTAACAGCGGGATGATGAGTTTGGTCACGACACATGGTGAAACGATATTGGATATTTCACATCATTGTGAAATATAATTTCATTAGCTAGTGATTATGATATGATGACTCGAAGTTCCTGAATGTTGATTGGATGATGAATGGTACTACGATAGGAATAATTCTTTTGAGGTTGGGCCAACATACAGGAAAAAGGATGTTATATAATGAGATTGCTCTAGAGTGGAAGGGAAGTAGAACAACTCACAAAGCAATAGTGGAATACAAGTTAGAACTCAGATCTGCCAGTCGGTAGATGCATGTAATAAGCAGCCTGTGAGATGGCATATTCTCTGTAATATGTATTGATCAGTAATAAAGATCATTTTTTTGTGCAAACCTAGTTGTTCTATTTTGTTCTAGTTGTAAGGGGATTCCCCTTCACCATCTATGAAACAAAATCCATGATTCTTGTCTCCTTATTGAATAAAAGGAATTTCAAAGAGGCTTCTTAGAGATTGACTTTGTTCATGAAAAAGATTCTTTTTTTGGTCATAAAAGTTGAGTCAATGTCTTTGGTGCATGTTCCTAGAGAATGGAATACAGTGGTAGATTGTTTAGCCAAATAGGCCTCTAAATGGATACATAGTTGAAATAATACTAATAGGATGATTTAGACCATGATAAATTGCAACAGATCGTCAAGCTTATTTATAATGATCAAAGGGTGTATGTTCAATTGGTTGAGATTGGGATGGATGTGGCTTGGAAGGATCCTTGATTTTTCTATGGGTATTGATTGGTGGTTTTTTAGGATCCAATGATGGATCCCTTTTCTGTTGTATGTTATGATGGTGGTCATCATTTGAAAATATGTTTGTTGTATATGTCTTTAAAATTTCTTGAACATAGTTCTTTTTTCCAAAAAATAAAATAAAAATAAAAGCAAAACTATTTATTTCATATGATTTATTATTTTAAACTACTAAAAATACACAAAAAAATAATTAAAATAGCTTTGAAAAAGTTAAATAGCAAACCAAATTATTAGATTGGTCGGTTGAGGTGGAGGACTCTAGTCATTGGAACTTATTGTCTAACATGGCTAAGACCTTCAAGAAGTGGGATAACATTGAGAAAGAGGTTGAGGAGGTAAATTATTTCATTGGGGCCTTTGAGGAGAGAAACAAACTTCAAGAAGAGGTTGCTACCCTACAAAGCAACCAGGAAAAATCCCTTTGTATTATGTAAGACATTGTCAAGTACAGTAAAGAAACAATGAAAAATAATGTTGTCACCATGTAGGTGTTCTAGCAACATCTAAATAACTATCAAGGTAAGTGTGTTGGTGATGATCTTCTGGATGCCACTCAAACCAGCTCCAAAAAGAAGGGTAAGAAAGTAGAAAGTACTACATCCCCCTATTAATGATGGTGGCAACAAGAATTAGAAGGCTCTATCCTTCGAAGAGAAGCTTCAATTCCTTGTGAAAGAATGACAGACTATCAAGGGTCTTTTCCTACTTGATTATCAGTATCTAGTTTTGGGTTTGCGTTGGTCTCTGACTATGTTTTCATTTTAGTTTCTTTGTTGGTCTTTTATGTGTAGCCTTTTTAGTTTTTTGGTTGTCTCATTTCTTGTGAGCTCTTTTTACTAGGCCTTTATGGTCGTTTTGTAATGGGTATAGGCCACTCCCATTTTTAATCTTAATAAAAATAATAATTTATTTTATATGTTTATCTATTTGTTAAATAAGAGATAATTAAATACATAAAAAGTATTTAATTTATTTTACTTTATAATTAATTTTTTTAACAAGACTATTTTTTGTAATACACTTCTAAAAATATATAATATTTCAATTTAAACCCTAACTTATAATTGTAATAGAATAAAGAAAGAAAAACCTAATTTATCTATGCTATCATGTTTTACCCATGACAAAGCTAAAATCATTTTCCCATTTTTTACCTCATTCTATTTTAATTTCTTTTCATTTATTTATTTCTCTTCTTTTTAATTCAATATATTATGAAATTTAAGTTTCTTTTTCTATTTAAAAATTTGTGTTCATAGTAAGAAAAATTATACAATAGAAACAAAATTTAAAATTGATTTTATTGTATATTTCATATATTTGTATTTATAATTTTTTATTAAATATTAACATTTTGATATTTAAGTGATTGAACAAAATTAATTAGAATAAAATGAGTTGTGATAAAAGATGTGAAAAGAAAAATTTGTAAAATATTACAATAACAATTGCACCTTCAATCACAATCACAATCACCATCACTATCACCATCGCAATCGCCATCACCATCACCATCACTATCACCAACCAAACAAAGTAGACTACTATTAATTGAAAGAGTCCATAAAGACTAAACAACATGAAGAAATAAAACTAACCATGACTCATCCCATAAAAATAGGAACTAATCAAATAGAGTCGAACACTATTAATCTAAAGAGTCCATAGCCATGAGAGACTCTTTGACTTTTTGGCTTTGCCCATGTGACTTTCGGGTGTGCCTTCTTACCACCCACCTTTTTTTTTGTGAACATATGTATTTTTATCTTTTATTAATATAGATATAAACACCTATTCATCAAAAAATATATTTAAAATAACATGTAAAAAATGAAAGAAAACTAAACTAAAGATGACTCGTCCCATAAAAAATCAGAACCAACCAAATAAAATTGAACATTATTAATCTAAAGAGTCCATAATCCTAAGATTCCTTAATCACAATATTTAAACTAATGAGAACTCATCACATAAAATTAGGAAAAATAGACACACGAGTTGTTTAAACTTTACATCATAGGAAAGACACCCGTGACAAAACTTTTCTAAAGTAATTATGACTCTATTTATTATCTTATTGGCAATTTCAAAGTTTCTTGGTATTGTCGGCCACTAGATTAAAGTAATTTTATTTAAATATTATTTTAATTTAAAGTCAAAATAAACTATATTTTATCTACCTGCTACCCTTTGGAAAAAAAATGGTGTATTTCACAGCTTTAAAAACGTTACATTTTTCTCCATTAATTTGGACAAATAATGTCAAATCGGATTTTAACATGATTTTAATTCACAAATTTTACACAACCCATCTAAGTAATAATTCTTTGTTGCAAATATGATTATAAGATTCTACTAATCGATTTAGGCAAACAAAAATAAAAACAAACTTTTAGAGTTAATGTAAATAATAAAGTCAGCAAAAACTATTCAAATAAAATAAAAAAGAGATTAGATATATTTATTTTAAAATTAATAATAAATAATTGTTGATATTGTTCTCAATCAATTTATTAATATAAAAATTCAATCGTGTCTATTTAATGAATAATTCAATGTTTAAATTATTGTAAAAATGATGTAAATCTATGTCAAATCGGATAAGTTTGATCTCAACTACTACAAATCTTAAACCTACAAAATTGATTTGACTCACATAGAACTAATCTAATAAAGAGCATGCTTGAAGATTTGCTCACCTTTGCCTCCTAGATATCTAAATCTATTAAGGTAGTGACAGGTGAAATTGATAAGGAGTTTGTTGTTTTGATAGGTGAATGGGTTCTCATACATCATACCCTTAAGTGGATGAAAATAACAACTATGAAAAAGATCAAAGACAATATTTTCAAACGTGCAAGTGGCATATATGATAATAGTGTAACTTTGATTATTTTATTTCCTTTTAGAATTAAAGTGTTACCTAAACATCCATCTTACAAAATTAAGTGTATAATGAATATCCTTATTAGCTTTGTATTGCTCTTTTCTCGGATTGAATAAATTTTAGTTAAATACAATCAAATAGAAACATGTTGCATGAAACATGTCTTAAGTTGGCACATAAAATAGGAGGTATAATGGTTGAATATGAAGCCTTGGGATTTCAAGATAATTCTTGCACTCTTTAGGATTGAAATAGATCAATCTCTAGTCATTTGTAAATGATATACATGGATAAGGTGGTGGTTTGGAAGTAGGTAATGAATGTATGAAAATCAATGTTAATGGAGGTTAAATGAAGATAGGGATCAAGACACAAGTCAAACTTAATATAAGTGTTTGCCACATGTCAATATGTTATTATATTAAAACATTCCCATCAAGCTGGGGGAAAAAATAATCACATGGTTATGTTAAGCTCATCATCATATTTTTTTCATGTTATTGTATGTGCAAGTCTAACATGAGCATACATTTCAAAGTATATGAACATTCTTAACAAACATGAAAAATAAATATTTTGACTCATATAAGGATTCAATACCTTTATTATATTATCTTTGGTATGAGCATTCCATCAAAACTTGCAAATCAACAAAACATATGCAACAAGTAGTGTCTATCACATACTTGAAGTAAGTAAAAACTACATGTTGCTCTAAATATATTTATTAAAAGAAAAAAGAGAGAACGGATAGGAAAATTTACCTATTTGAAAAGTGATATATGAAAAAGGTTTTTGATGAGGAAAATAGGATGAGGGTGCACTCAATACACACCAATGTGGAAAAGATCCATGACATTATGTAGTAATGTAATAAAACTCCACATGATGTAGTATTGTGATGTAATAAAAAATTCATGCGATGTGGCAGTGCTCCCATAAATTGACATAACTTCATCTAAATAAGGGGATGAGTCTTTATTTACTATAAGACTCCATTTTAAATTTCAACCATGAAAAGAATTAGGGACAATTTATGTCCTCTCCAATTGGTTGCATGCAACAAATGCAAGAAATTGGAGGAGAGGGATAACATATACATGATGCAAATAAAAGATAAATGTGATAAAGTAACATAATAGGATGTACTCATGTAAGCACAAGAATTATGTACTAAGGTATATCTATGGATAACATTGTGTAGGCACACACTATTACAAGATAATTAATAAGGAACATGTAAATATGGTTGCCTCCAATATATGAGTATTAATATAATAATGGTTGTAACGACTAGTTAATAATTTCACAAAAATATAATATCATAACATGGGCATGAAAAGGTTAATAGTATGTACTAATAGGACCTAAGAATGATAAGTATCATAAGGCATTCAATCATAAATGTAGACATGATAAGTATTAAAATATAGGATCATAAGATGTAGATATGATAAGTATTAGAATTATAAGAAAGATGAGCATAATATGCATAATAACATGGCATAAAGATAACATATGAGTGAGACATCATAAACATAGTGTATAAGTGTAGCACTTCAACTAGGTAATCCAAAACCTTTTTTTTGTAACTAGTTTTATTGCTTAAGGGCCTATAAAATAAAACTTTTATTCTTTAGTATCAATATTGATTATAAAATTCAACTAACATTTTTAGAGAAGAGTTTACTGTTGAACACCCAAAATACTAGAGGGCGGGGGGGTGAACTAGCATTCCCTGAAACCACTTAAACATTCATTCCACATATCATATTCAAATTATAGTAAGGAAAAAACCATGAAAATAACCATCAAAGCATATAACACATGAACACCATTTTTTTATGTGGAAAACCCAAAAAGGGAAAAGCCACGTGGTGAGGAGTAGCTCACAATATATTATAATTAGTTATAAGATATTATAGAAAGGCTCACTACCAGGTGGAATCACTGTCCATAGAATAAGAGAAATAGAAGAGAGGGGTGGCTCATTGCCAATTTTTGAACTACAACAAATGTATCTACAATATGCAGGAAATGCAACTCCATTGAAGCTCAAAACACTAAATCAACACACTTCATATTACTCTGCTATGCTCTGCATTCACATGCTTTGCCTAGGAATTCACAACACCAACAATATCAATTAGGTCAGACTAATTAGATGCATCATGCAAAACAATAACTTGTCGGCTCAAGATCAAACATACATGCTTCACACCTTAATTCAAACTTGTAACACATATAAATAGGTTAGAATGAACCTATAATAGCTCCCACATAACTGATTAATACTTCTTTTAACTTCGTACAACCACAAACATATTAGGTCGACACCACTGGTGAGACAACATCAAAATACACCAACTGATTATCCAAAATCTAACATGTGGACCTCCAATACATATGCCACTTGGAAAACAAACCCTTCTAAAATCTATAAATACTCCCACAAATTTGTAAAACTAAATATTATTCTATGGTGGAATGCAGACCATTCCAAACAAGTACTTTGCACGAACAAACACTATCACGGACAACATTGTATAAGGTCATGCTCATGTTGCCAACAACCATACCAATGAAAATATCCTCAAACTTCCAAAAATCTCCCCCTTTATCATTGATGGCAACATGCATCAAATCTTCTCCATATCTTCTCCAAACTATTCTACCCCTTTGACATCAAGGGAAAAGGGTGCATGCACATATTTCTTGTTTTGTGCTCCCCTTTGGCATCATTTACAAGAATATGTATCCTTCTCCCCATTTCATATATACATGAATTACTCACATACTCCCCCTAACTAATATATACATATATGCATGAGAGTAGTAGACTTCTCAAAAATTCTAAGCAACCCTCCCTAATAGCATGATATCTATCTAAACTGATTAAAATTTGCACTAGTATACTATCCTCTAACTTTTGTATATATAAAATAAAATTTGAGATGCATAAGAAAAAGAAGCATACATAGATAAACTAGAAGAAGTGTATAACACCTACAAATTTGAAATGTGTACTTGCAAAACCTTTTTTTCATTCTCCCATCATGTCTTTGTCACCCTAAGCATGTGGTCCATGACCTCAAACTCCATGAAGAGTTCTTCTCATTCATTCAGAGTATTAGGTGTCATATTTAACTTTATTGCTTTCTCCACACTATTCAAAGCATTGGATATAAGTGGAATCTTTCCAATCACTAGGTCCCTAAGTTGTCCAAACTGCACTACGATATTTTCTCATTTCTCTTACAATTGGAAAAATTGTTCATACAAATTTTTAATTGTTGCTCTAATAGATCCATTTGGATCATTTTTTGGATCATAGGCATTAGATGCCTTATCAATCTGGGCCTCAATGGAGTCCATCTCAACCCTTATGTTCTTGGTGGAACTAGGACACTTCAAGAAAAAATGAAATAAATCCTTGGCCTCTTCAACATAACTCTGCACATATTTTAGGTTGTTTTGTAGTTTTCCATACATGTAGTAGCACACTTATCTATTATGTATTCCAATCTTCTATCATTCATTTTCTTATTGATCTCCTTCTCTAACTTCTCTTCAAGACCAGTGGAATATTCTTTGAAAGAATCAAATAAAAGCTTCAAATTGTTCAGATTAGATAAAGAATTATCAACACTTACTCTAGGAATACTCTCTTGTAGCACATTCACTGCTTCACCTATTCACTTCACACTCTTTTGATGTGTCTGCAAAAAAAAATTCTTTTGGAGGCATGAAATTCACATCACTGAGTTGTAACTTGGGTAGGGGAGACATTTTCTCCATGTCAACTTGTCCTTGTTGCATTGGGATTTGTAGTAACTAGGTGGAAACAATGTGTTGGAACTGTAATTACATTCATAGTGAATTATTTAACAAATCTCCAGAGTTTTTGAAAGATTCTCCAACCATCTTCACATTTCCTTCATCCTTTTTTTCCTTGTCACCAATTTTATCTTATTTTTTCTCTTCATTGTTCTTAGGATTTCCATACTTTGTCTCATCTTTCTTCTCATCATCAACTGAATTTTCATTGTTATTTAGAGAAAGCATATTTTTTGTATTTTTATCCTCATTGACTCTAGGTTGTCTTGTACAACCTCTTCTTCAACATTCTTCTCTTTTTGCAACTCTTCAACATTTTCTTCTCCAAAAATGTTTTCTCCTAAGTGTTGTTATTAATATTCTCTTCTTCTATACCCACATTCTTCACTACTACAGAGGAATCTTCTTGCTCTTTATCCTTCTCTGCACCATGCTCAAGTTGAGCATCTTCATGTTGTATATCTTCTGGAATATTATCTTTCAGAATAAAAATATCATTATGCATTTTTTCTTTAGTGTTTGGGGTCATGCCTAACCTTTTTTTCTAATTTTGAAATCTTCTCAACTGATTCATTCCTTAACCCTTCAATATCATTTTTATCTCTACTCATTAGGATAATGACCCTTTGCTTAGTTTTGAACTCTTTATTATACAATTAAGCTAATTTAGCTCTATCTTCATCAGAAAAGCTAACACTAAATTTCTCCAAAGCAAATGATCTCAACTTTTCATCTTCATTCATTGCCTCTTCTCTTCTTGCATACAATGCATTTTTTAGATCTTCAAGTAATTAGCCTTCAATATCCTTCATGTTGACATCAAATATAACAATATATCTAAAAATTTCTTCTTCTATTGTAGACTTATCAATGTCATCCATAGTGGTATACAAGACAATAGTTTGTTCCAACATTTCATGCTCCACTATGCCATTAAATAATGCTTCTAATTTCATGGGACTCTATTCTTATCAGGGAAGCCTTATCCTTCTTCTTCTTAAAGTACTTTCAACAACCTCCATTATGTAGTACTTAAATTTTAGGGAAAAATAAGAAGTAGGTGTCGGATAGGACATGTGTCCTCTACTCATATCTAGAATCTTATAAAAAAATATTATCATTTTATTGTGGTTAGGGTGGTTAGATAGACACCTACTTCTAATTTCATGGGACATTGTTAGGGTGGGATAGACACTTTCCTAGGATCAAAAACCTCCATTATGCAGTAGTCCTTACTAACCATGAAGGTAATGTCATTTTTATACTTTTTTGCCACACTCTTCATAATCATTTCTTTGGATTGCATATTTTATTGGAAATTTTTTAGGAGTCCCCATAGTGCCTTCTTTTGTGTGTCTTCATCACCTAATGTCATCAAGTGGTCTCTGATTTGATGTTCCATAGGCCTTTCCTTTAACCATACTATGTTCCCGGTTCCAGGAACTTCATTAAGAAAGTAGAAAAGTAAATAAATAATCAAGGTACCAAACTTGAAGAGGTACAAGGAGTCCTTGATCTCCTACATTCTTTCCAAGAGTTGTTCCCCTCAACAACTCATATAAATCACAGTTAGCACCTTTCTTAACCATCTCATATGTAGTGTTGATGGCAGTTGCAAAAAAAAAGTTCTCCCTGTTTGTGAAATATATGTTGTACCCTATTACCATTGATGCATATTTTACCGTAGCATATTTGATGTCCTTAATGGTTAGGGATCTCTTGTCATATTTCATGCTAGTTAGATTCATCGCCATTTGATTCTTGGGTATGTGCAAGATCATCATGGAAAAAATAGGCCCTTAAGTGGCAAAAAATTCAGAAAAAACAGAGTTAGGCAACTTGATGTAAAAATTTGAATAAGTTATCTATATTATTTCAAGAATATGTAAGAATAGAATTTGTATAAAATTGAATGTAGTTTCTAAACTACTAGGTTTATTTTAAAAATATATATTTGGTGAAAATTTGAAATTTCAATGCAATAGTACTTAAATTTTAGGGAAAAAATAAGAAGTAGGTGTCTATACCACCTAACCACAATAAAATGATAATATTTTTTATAAGATTCTAGATATAGTAAAGGACTCATGTCTGATGTGATGCATTTTTGTAATTTTTCCAAGTAAATAATTAATTATGATTTTTTTTATTACAACTTTTAAAAAGTATAAAAGCTCGTACGTCTGACCACCTTAACTTGGTCAAAACTTCATGAAATTCATTTTTTGTAATCCTATAGTATGTGAAGCATATTTTGGATTCAAAAAATTTGATATCGTTTGAAAGCTATAGGTGTTTTTCAATCAGCATATCAATCAGGACTTTAGTCGTAATTTAAATAGAAAATGAATAATAATTATTTATTAAATTCAAAGTAAAACATAATTTATATTCGTGGAAAGTTGAGAATCTCCTTTAAAAATCCTTTTTGTTTCATCAATTTTGGGTAATAAAAAATCCATCAGCCACATAACCCTACACATACCCATCATATTGCCACTTTTTGGCCCATCATGATCCTGCACATACCCTCTTTAGCAATTTGAGTGCTAGAACTAGTTTGTTTGAGCATAATCCTATAAAAACTGTAAGGAAAATTAGATGCGGAAAAAATTCTCCTAATGTCAATACCTTAGGAAAGAATGCGGATATACTTTTAAATTTTACAATTACAGTCCAATTAAGATGCACTATGAAACAGATAACAGAAACAAAGTATTTGACAATCACACATGAACACCAGATATACGTGGGAAAACCCTTACGGGAGAAAAACCCACCACACCAAGAGAAATCACTTTGTATTACAATAATGGAGATTACATACAAATGACAAACTTATCTTTCTAGTGTCTGTTTACAACAACATTCACCATGAACAAACTTGTACAGGAACCTTCAAGTTACAGTCTACACATAATAGAATTCATCCACTGATCATACAACAAACTGTAGATTCAACCAACCAATTACAATCTGCAATCACAGGGTATATCCATGTCGAACTCTGTTTGTAGAACTTCCTCACAAAACTGTCACAATGAACCAACTGCTAACGGTTCACATTTAGATCCTCCTATTCGTCCATGAGATGCCACATCAGAAAGTCTTACTCGGTCAACAGAATTTGCACTGTTGTTGGCATCTCGGTGAGACACTAACACACATAACCTTCATACCGATGTCGCCAAGAGTAACCGATATCGCCAAGATGATCCATCGAGCTTCATGTGTTACACTGAGTCACCACGCAGTCGCCTAGACCTATCACTTTCACCAAGAAATCATAGCGAGTCATCAAAGGTTATACCGAAGTCACATGTTACACCGAGCTCCAATCACTAGTCAGCAAGACTTACATCTTTCACCGAGAGAACATCCCAAACTCCAAGACTTACCTCGAAGGCTTCAACATAAAGCATTGTCCGCAAGACATGTTACTTTCGCTAAGATATCACACTGAGCTCTAGGACTTACCCCGAATTGTTCATCCGTCGCCAAGAGTTATACCAAAGATTCCAAAAGGTGTTTATGTTGGTGAGACCTTCAACGTTCCCTGAGACGTCTTCCCGGGACCTTTGAGTTACCCTGATAGCCAACACTTGAGCCTCCGTCGGTGAGACATTTGCACATCGCCCAGACTTCATAACGAAACCTAAGTGTTACATCAATGACTCCTGAGTGTGTCCCTGTCGGCATGACTTTCATCTATCACTAAGACCTCACACCGGGATCTTTATGTTATGGTGAAGACATCATATGTATTCCTATTGGTGAGACATTCATTATTTGTTGGGACTTCTCACCGAGCCACTATAGGCTATCCTGAAGCTCGTGGTCGCCATGAGTCTCCCCGATTCACGATTGAATGGCCTGTCGGCCAAAGAACTCCATGTGATAAGAGGTCATAGTGAATACACTGTCACAACGAAGGCTCGAAAGAATAAGCGTTCGGCAAGACAAGAGCTAGGTCACAGCGACCTAAACAATACATGATGATACAAACTGCTTGTCGGCCATACATGAGAGCTATCACACCAACTTGGCTCCTAAAGAGGTTTCGGCCTGTATTGATTGAGGCATACATTCCTAACAATCTCCCACTTGATGAAGATCATACAGGCACCTCCAGAGCACAATTAAAACTTACTAAAAATCATGGGCACTAAGGCCCATTGAACTGGCACACCACCTGAACTTGTCTATGCTCATTGGCTTCGTCAATGCATCTGCAACATTCTCCAGAGTATCAACCTTTTCCAAACTGACCTTTCCATCCTCCACCATATCTCATACAAAGTGGTACTGCACATTAATATGTTTTGTTCTGGCATGGAAAGTTGGATTCTTTGCCAGACAAATTGCACTCTGACTGTCACAGAAAATAGTTATTTCCCTTGCATCAAAACCAATGTTAGAACACAAACGTTTCAACCATAGAGCTTCTTTACAAGCATGAGTAGCTACCATGTATTCAGCCTCCATAGTGGACAAAGCGACTATAGCCTGATGCTTACTCATCCAACTCACTGCACCACCATTCATCATGAAAATGTATCCACTGGTGGACCTCCTGCTGTCAATGTCCCCTGCCCAATCAAAATCCACATAACCTCGAATACTAAGATTCCTCCGTGATTCAACCAAGTTCCCATGGTAACATAAAGAAAAATCTAAAGTTCCCTTCAAATATTTGAAAACTCTCTTTACAGCATCCCAATGTGTTCTACCTGGATTAGCCATAAATCGACTAATAACTCCCACTGCTTGGACAATGTCTGGCCTTGTACAGACCATTGCATACATAAGACTGCCAACCGCACTAGCATAGGGTACACTAGTCATGTCCTCCATCTCAGTAGGAGATTTTGGATAGTCCTCAACAGATAGCTTCGTCCCTGCATGACTGGAACAACTAACTGTTTGCAATCATTCATACAAAATCTCTCAAGAATAGTCCTAACATACTTACTCTGACTGAGCCAAAGCTTTCTATTCTTCCTATCCTTGGTTATATCCATCCCCAAAATATACCTTGCTGCACCAAGATCCTTCATTTCGAACTTAGCAGACAACTGAGACTTAAGATCGGAAATCATTAGCTTACTATTGCCTATGAACAACATATCGTCAACATAGAGAGCAATAACAAGAACTTGATCACTTTCAGCTTTATAATATACACAGTGATCAGATTTTGATCTCACAAATCCCAAAGACAATACAAAAGTATCAAATTTTTGGTACCACATTCTAGGTGACTGCTTTAACCCATACAAAGACTTCTTTAATTTGCATACTAGTTTTTCTTTACCTTTTTCAACAAAGTGCTCAGGCTGGGACATATAGATTTTTTCTTCAAGATCACCATGAAGAAATGTTGTCTTCACATCCATCTGTTCAACCTCTAAGTCATATGTTGCTGCAAGTGACAAAAGAAATCTAATGGACGTCAGCTTAGCTACAGGTGAAAATATTTCCCCATAGTCAATTCCCTCTACCTGGGAATAACCCTTTGCAACCAGTCTTGCCTTGTACTTTTCTACACTGCCATATAGACCAATCTTTTTCTTAAATACCCATTTGCAGCCCACAGGTTTTTTGCCTTTAGGCAAGGGCACCAGACTCCAGGTATCATTCTTTTCTAAAGATGCCATCTCTTCTTCCATGGCTTCCAACCAAGAATCTGAATCAAACATTTTAAATGCCTCTTTTATAGTCCTAGGCTCATCAGTGCTAGAAATCAAAGCATAGGAACAAGTAGAATCAATCAATGAGAACCCATACCTATCTGGTTGTTTCCTTTCTTGGGTTGACCTCTTCACTGGCTAAGGCTGAGGTTCTTCTTCATAACTTTCAAAACTGCTTGAGCTCTCCTCAGTTTCAGGTACATTTTGAATTTTCAATTCCTCTTTCTCTGGTGTAGGAGGAATTAATGCTACATTCTTATTTTTTTCTGACTTTGTCTCTGACTGCAGATCTAAGGTGGAAGATTTCAGCTCACGAAAGATTACACTTCTGTTGTATACAACCTTCTTTGTTTCAGGTTTCCAAAGCTTGTATCCTTTTATGACAACACTATAGCCAATAAAAATATATTTGACAACCTTGTTCTCCAATTTAGATCTTTTTACATCCGACACATATGCATATGCATATGCCTCACAGCCAAAGACTTGAATATGTCTAAGAGAGGGCTTCTTACCAAACCACACTTCTAAAGGTGTTTTCTCAACAAGAGCAGAATTTGGAGACTGATTAATCAAGTAACATGCAGTAGCAGTAACCTCAGCCCAGAACTTCTCCTCCAAGCCAGCACTACTAAGCATACTTTATGCTCTCTCCATCACCGTCCTATTGAACCTTTCTACAACTCCATTCTGCTATGGAGTATAAGGTGTAGTCTTGTGTCTTTTAATCCCATGGTATTTATAGTATATTTCAAATTTATCAGAATAGAATTCACCTCCATTATCAATCCTTAAGCATTTTATTTTTCTACCAGTCTAATTTTCAACAAGGTTCTTAAATTCCTTAAATCAACTAAACACTTCTAATTTACTTTTCAAAAAATAAACAAATGCTCTTCTTGAATAAACATCAATGAATGACACATAGTATCTTGATTTAGACAAAGAAGGAACATTCACTAGAACAAACACATATGAATGAATATAATCTAACAAACTAGAAGATTTATGAGAGCTGTCATAAAATGAAACACGGTGCTGCTTTCCATAAATACAATGTTCATAGAATTCAAATTCCAGATTACAATCATCAAGCCCCTCAACCAGGTTTTTATTCTTCAAGGTTTTTAAACCTTTTTCTCCTATGTGGCCTAGCTTATGAAGCGAGAGCATAGTCTTCTCTGCTAGAAGTTTTACTTCCATAGAGTTTACATAATTAGGGATAATTCCCTCTTTACCTCCATGAACAACTTTCAGTGACTTTCTAGAGACACTGTTACATTGAATAGCCTGTGCATCCAGCTTGTACAGGGTACCAATTCAAGCACCTATAGCCAGCACCATTGAACCTCTAGTCATCTTGCAGCCATTTCCAAAGAACATGACTTGCACTCTGATATCATTCAGCTTACTGATGGATAGTAGATTTTGATCCAAACCTGGTATGTGCATTACATCATTAATTCCCTTTACTCTGCCATCAGGAAATTTGATTCTGACTCTTCCACAGCCAACAATCTCCAAAGTTGAATCACTTGCCAGGTACACCTTTCCACCATCATATTCTTCATACTTTGTGAACTAGTCTCTATGACTTGTCATGTGAAAAGATGCACTAGAATCAATCAGCCAGACATCATCTAATGCCTGAGTAGCCAAAGCAGCAATGAAGGCATCTACATCACTATGAGAAGAGTCATTGTCGAAAGAATACTTCTTCTTCTTCTTCTTCTTCTTCTCCTCTTTACAATCCTTTCGGACATGACCAGGTTGCCCACAGTTCCAACACTTCACCTTGGACTTCTTGCCAGGAGACTTTGATCTCCCCTCTGATTTTGATTTGGACTTCTTGTCCTTCTTTCCTTTCTCTTTCCGTCTTCCTCTGACAACAAGAGCTTCCTTCGCCATCTCAGAAGACTTCCTTCTCATTTCTTTTGACAACAAAGAACCAACAACATCTTCCATCTTGAAACTGGATGTTGTACTCCCAATAGCCATCATTAGATGATCCCATGAGTCTGGCAAAGAACACAACAAAAGCATACAGCGATCCTCTTCTTCAGTTTTCACACCAACACATGTCAATTGAGCAATCAACATATTAAATGTGTTCAAATGATCAGCTACAGACCCTCCTTCCTACATTCTCAAATAATACAGCTTCTTCCTCAGGAAGAGTTTATTCACCAAAGATTTCCCCTAATAAATAGATGCTAGTCTATTCCACAAGGAAGATGCAGTCTTCTCCTCATGCACATTCAAAAGGACTGAATCTGCCAAAAAGAGCCTTATCAGCCCCTTAGACTTCCTATCTGCAAGGTCCCAATCTTCTTGCTTCATGCCTGTAGGTTTAGTTCCAAACACAGCAGTCCACAAATCACGATCCACCAAGAGATTCTCCATCTTGAGTTTACACAACTCAAAGTTACTGCCATTGAATTTCTCTATTTCAATTTTTCCAGACATGTTAGCCATCTCAACCTGTAATCAGAAATAACAAACTCTACAAGACTCCCACTGAACAGAATTGACACAAAAAACTCAACGTACCCACAAGGATAACACAACTGGTTAGGCTTTGATACCACTTGTAAGGAAAATTAGATGCAGAAACAATTCTCCTAACGTCAATACCTCATGAAAGAATGCAGATATACTTCTAAATTTTACAATTACAGTCCAATTAAGATGCACTATGAAACATATAACAGAAACAAGGTATTTGACAATCACACATGAACACCAGATATATGTGGGAAAACCCTTATGGGAGAAAAACCCACCACACCAAGAGAAATCACTTTGTATTACAGTAATGGAGATTACATACAAATGATAGACTTATCTTTCTGGTGTCTGTTTACAACAACATTCACCATGAACAAACTTGTACATGAACCTTCAAGTTACAGTCTACACAGAATAGAATTCATCCACTGATCATACAACAAACTGTCGATTCAACCAACCAATTACAATCTGCAATCACAGAGTATATCCATGTTGAACTCTTTCTGTAGAACTTCCTCACAGAACTGTCACAATGAACCAACTGCTAATGGTTCACATTCAGCTCCTCCTATTCATCCACGAGATGCCGCATCAAAAATTCTTACTCGGTCAACAGAATTCGCACTGTGTTGGCATCTTGGTGAGACACTAACAGTGTCTCACCGATGCCACATAACCTTCATACAGATGTCACCAAGAGTAACTGATATCGCCAAGACGTTCCATTGAGCTTCATGTGTTACATTGAGTCACCACGCAGTTGCCTAGACCTATCGCTTTCGCCAGGAGATCATAGTGAGTCATCAAAGGTTATACCGAAGTCACATGTTACACCGAGCTCCAATCACTAGTCGGAAAGACTTACATCTTTCACCGAGAGAACATCCCAAACTCCAAGACTTACCCCAAAGGCTTCAACATAAAGCATTGTTGGCGAGACATGTTACTTTCGCTAAGACATCACACCGAGCTCTAGGACTTACCCTGAAGTGTTCATCTATCACCAAGAGTTATACTGAAGATCCCAAAAGGTGTTTTTGTCGGTGAGACCTTCAACATTCACTGAGACATCTTCCCAGGACCTTTGAGTTACCCTGATAGCCAACACTTGAGCCTTCGTCGATGAGACATTTGCACATCGCCCAAACTTCATAATGAAACCTAAGTGTTACATCGATGACTCCCAAGTGTGTCCCCGTCAGCATGACTTTCATCTATTGCTAAGACCTCACACTGAGATATTTATGTTATGGCGAAGACATCATATGTATTCCTGTCGGCGAGACATTCACTGTTCGCTGGGACTTCTCACCGAGCCGCTATAGGCTATCCTGAAGCCCATGGTCGCCATGAGTCTCCCCGATTCATGATTGAATGGCCTGTCGGCCTAAGAAATCCATGCGATAAGAGGTCATAGCGAATACACTATGTCACAACGAAGGCTCCAAAGAATAAGCATTCGGCAAGACAAGAGCTAGGTCACAGTGACCTGAACAATACATGATGATACAAACTGCTTGTCGGCCAGACATGAGAGCTGTCACACCAACTTGGCTCCTAAAGAGGTTTCGGCCTGTATTGACTGAGGCATACATTCCTAACAAAAACCCTAATGACCTCCTTATTAATTAAATGATGAATATCTAGTCACATAAACCTGTCATGAATTAAACTCAAGATGTATCTAACCCACTCATCCACATAGCAAAATATTGAAAAATTATTCCAAACATTGAGCTTCTTCTTCACCAAACCCTCGAACTCAAATTTTAGTTCAAATTGGTCTTTGATGAGTTCATTACACCATACATCACCCAAGTTTGATTGATTATACTCTTCCAACTTTGCATGTATGTAAATTCTTACATCTTCAATATGTAACATGCTATATGGGATGCTCGAGAATACACCATCCAAATCAATCATCATTGACTTATCAAGGTGTTGTTTGAATTTTGGACGAGGTCAGTCCACAACCTCACAACTTGTGGGGTATACATCTAATCATAATGAAAGTGCTTCAAAATCTTAGGTAAAAAGGAAACTATAAATACCTTTTATTCACAACCAATTAGGGTTTCATGCTCAAGAATCCCTAAATCATTCTCTTCACTCCTTAACTACTCTTCTCTCTTTGAATACTCATTTACAAATGATTTAGACATATGCTAAATCATATTCACCTAATTCATATTGAATTCTTTATTTGAAGTTAGGTGTAAAATGCTAACAACCCTAATTGTAATGCATAGTCACCTTTGATTTCTTTGCAAACTTCTACATCTTGATATTTTCCACTAGTATTTTCACCAATGGGCCAAGCATATTGAATTTCATATCATATACATGTGATGAAGGCATCAACACCATATCTTTTGCAATGGCTTAATGATTTTTTGTTAAAAATTCTCCTGAGCCAAAGCTCTCAACTTAGTTTTTCAAAGGATACATCTGCACTAGAAGCTAACATAGACACATCCTTAACCTCATTCTCCTCGTTATTTTTCCATATTTTATTCATCTCTTTCTTCATCTCTACTGGATCAACCTTTTTCACTGGATCATTCTTCTTTAACAGATCAATCTTTACATTCTTGGTTCTACAAAACTTAGCGATGTGTCCTAACTTATTGTATTTGTGGAATTTGACATTTTGAACAAGCTTACTTCCACCCATTTTGGATTTGCATTGATTAGATTTATGCCTAAATCCATTGCATGTATAGCAGTAGCCATTGAAATATTGAAACATCATACCATTGTTATAACCATTCATCATTTGATTTTTGCATTCACTAGCCTTATGACCAAATCTTTTGCACATAAAACACTAACTAGGAAATGATTGAACATTCTAATTCATTCCACAATCACATAGCCTTATGTCCAAATTTATTGCAAGAATAAGAAAAAAACATTAAAACATGGGTACCTTTGTGCATTTGGTTATCTAACTGGTGGTATTTTGAAGTCTTTCCTCTGATTTTAGACCTTCTTGCCATTTCTCTTCTTGTTCTTGATCTTCCTTTTAGTTTTTTTTGGAGTTTGATCTGTCTTTGTGATTTCTCCTTTTTTAAACCCTAATCCTTTTTTGTCTTTAGATCCCTTCTGATTTTCAATCATCTCATCAAGCATTCTAGTACTCTTCTTGAATCTTTGTTTTCTCCAAATTTGATCTCAAGGTTACAACTTATTGTTCAATACTTGAGCATTCTTCATATTTTTCTTTCACTTTAGCATTCAAACAGTCTTCCACTCTTTTACTTTCTTCAATATGCAATTTCAGGATGGGAATGACCTCATTTGATTGGTTGATCTCTTTGATATTGTAGTGTAGGAAAAATTATTTCTTTTTCACACTTAATTTGGAATTATTATTAAAATGAACTTAATTATGCCTTAATTTAGTGTTGTAATGTGTATTTTATATATTCACATAAATTTTAGGGCCCTATTAATTAAAATGAACTTGATTGTGCCTTATTTTTGGTGTTGCAAAGTGTACCACTTTCCACTTTCACACTTATTTAGGGCTCCCTTGATTAATTGAGCTTAATTTTCATTAATTGGACCCTTTAATTCAAATCCAAGCCTATCTAATCACATTTTCAGAATAGGAAACCCAACATTCATTAATACCTAAAAATAAAACTTCTCATTGAGAAAAGTGTGTCCTAGGTGAGTGACCTAGGACCCATTTATCCATGGGAAAATGGGTCCTAATGTAGAGGAAGGACTCACAACAAGACTAACTTGACACATTCAAACAATGATTCAATACAAATGATGCAAAAGTGCTACTTTTTTCATCTTTGGTAACTTGCTCACAAGATTAATGGCACACCACCAAGGAAAAAAACAAAGGGACAACATGTAATATGATGTTTTAGACTTTTTCTAACCTCTATAAATGTACCGTCATGATTTCCTATCCAACCTTCATCACACAGTGCATAGCTTTCATCAAGACTTATTGAACTTGGGTTTTTGACTGTTTTTCAAACAAATGCAAGCAAACTGACATTAATAACTCCATGAAACTTGAAGACTATGAGCTATCCTTTAAAGGGTTTTTAGATATGATAAAAAATAAAAAATTAACCAAATTTTATGAAATTTAAATGATCCTATAAAAATTTATGCAATTATTTCATCTGTTGGAAACCCTAGCCAACCACGAACCCGCTCTCACCAAAAATGGCGTAACTCATTCAAAACTTAATCAAATTTTCTCAAACCAAAATAATATGAAACTAGACTCATTCCCTCAACTTTTAGAATTGGTTTCAATCCTGTACTATACCATACATGGTTGTATTAGCACGTTCTCAGACTGCAAATTCTGGAAAACATTATTAGAATAGGGAAACCTTCACCAAAATGGCCATATCTTACACAAAACTAAATGAAATTCAATTCTAGTACAAAAAGAAAGAAAGAGGATTCAAATTCCCACGCATTCCAACTAGTTTTAGATCATTAAATGGATTGTATAGGCCATACAAGAAAGAAGAAGGGTTGCAATGCTAGAAAAACACAAAAACTTGCTTTCATTAACCCAAAACTACAAAAATCAATTCCCCCAATCCACCATTCAACTTTTGAAGGTATATTTATACAATTACAATCAATCCCAATGGTTTGTAACCATTTCTTTCTTGCATGTAACCATTTTCTTGATTTTTCCACCTTGCTAAAGTTGCATGACAACTTTTTAGCAACTTTTCCCATTTTAAAACCAACGACCCAATAAACACATCAAAAATGGATTACATGATCCTAAACAACCATAAATGACTTTATTAAAAACCAATAGCCTAAAAACCAAAAATGACATAAAGACTTGCTTATGAGGTCTTGGTGACATTTCACCAAGTCCTCCCTTAGACCTAGGACCTAAATTAAAATTATGTTTTTGGAGGTATTTTAACATTTCCAAATCCATATTTAGATGTTGGCTTGTGTTATTTGAATTTTGAAAAATTAATGGTACATACCTATAAATATAAGTTCATTTCACTAAGTTTCATCTAAGCAACCTAAGAAGATTTTCAAGCTAGAAAATTCAAGTTATCTTAAGAGAAATTTCAAAAGAGCATTATTGGAGAAATATTGTAACAATCAAGATCCAATTGTCATATCAAGGTCTTCTTGCATCATGCATGTTATTGGAGCTAATATGTTGATGTATTGTTCATGATCCATTCAAGAATTCAAGGATTGTTTCAAATCAATTTTCAAGATCAAATATATACATCCATTAAGGCCATTTCATGCAAGTTATAGATCTACATTTCAAGGTCTATTCAAGGGTTTGGTGAGTTGTGACATTTATTTGTTCATTCATCATTCCTTTCATGTGTTTATCCATTTCAAGGTTTAATTACCAAAATGGGGTTTGACCAAGGAAAACCCCCATTCACCAAAAATAAAAATAAAAATTTATGTCTTGATTTGTGTTTGCAAATTTAGGTGGAAGAAATATTGAAGATCTCTTGAAGAGAAGAATGGAAGAAGTTTTCAATGTTGTAAAATTTGTCAAGAAAGTTGTCATCTCATGGAAACTCAATTGCATAATTTATTTTCATAATTTCGAACCTAAAACCTGGGAAAATTAAGAGATTTAGATTTGTAGCAGGGGCTCCAAAAATTTATAGAGAAACCCTAAACCAAGACCCATTTCCCCTAGGTGAATGAGTCTTAGGTCAGCTTCAAAAGAGCTCTTTTGGTGACTAGTAAATATTATCTTACCTCTCTCTAATTTGCATTGTGATTTTTGGTTCCATCCTTATTGAGTTTAATCTTCAAGATCAAAGTTTTATATTACATTTTGGAGTTAGTTTTCTATTTTAAATCTTTCTCCACTAAGTGTTGTCTAATCAAGACCCCCATCCTTGGAAAAAAAGGAAATCAATAGATTCTCATTTTGAATTGACTCACCTCATGGTTGATAGTCATTTCATTATGTGGATCTCATTTCCTAATGAAATAAAGGAGAATAGGTCTATCTATTATCATTTTGGTGAATCCCCCTTTTTTCAGCCAAACCTATTTGAACCCAAGTTTGATCATTGCATTTTTTTTATTAGAGTCCATTTTTTACCCTAGATCTAGATCTTGCATTCATTGGAATTGCATTGAATTGAATTGAATATCATTTAGGGTTTTTTAGGTTGCATTAGTTTGCATTTCATTTAGGGTGTTAGGATTTCTTTTTTGCATCTCTTGAAATCTAAAAATACAAAAAAATAGTCATTTTGCAAATCATTTACATAGAATTGCATCATCATTCATTTACATTTGAAAATTGAATCAAAATTGTACATCAAATTAGGTCTCCTATTTGTTCATTTTGTCATATTTTGCATTTGCATTCAACCTTAATTGCACAAAAAATTCAAACTGTAACTCATTATTTTAAAGAAAAATATAGAAGCCACTAGAATCAACTCAAAAAATTGTAAAAAAAAAATTTAAAACCCTAAAATAAGACCCATTCACCCTTGGGAGAATGAGTCCCTGATCAAGGTCATTTCCTAAATTTATAGGCATTGAAACATTTGTTTCTGAATTCTATTTTGTTGTTTTTAGGATTTTGTTTTAGTTTACATAATTTATGTTACTTAGAATTGACCATATTTAGCTTCATTTGATAAATTTAGTGCATTGTGTGATTTCAAAATTGCATAATTTACAAGACATCATTTTTAGGTTTTTACATAGCATAATCAAAAAATTATCTTCTTTGAAATTTAAAAATTGCATTTACTTATTTGCATTGCACTTTACATTCTAGGTTACTTCATTGCATTTTACCTTCTTTCCATTTTGGGTGTGTACCAAGTTTGTGAAAATTGTATGAGTTTTACAACTTGGTGTCCTATTAGTAATACTATTGTGAGACATAGTTCAAGACTCATGTCATCCTGCAATACACCATTTACCGTGGATCTTGGGTTCTCTTACTCTTTCACTAATAGTGTTGATAATCAACCCTCTATGGATCATAGTATTCATATCTCATTTCTAATGACTTCCCTACCTACAAACAATGCGCATGATGTTGCTAGTGTCCCACAAGAGAACATAAGAAGGATAGATGAAGACATAGTAAAATTGCAACACTTTGTGACTTCTGAAAACATGACTAGTAGTTCCATTCTTGCTTTAGATAGCGTGAGGAAAATGCTTAAAAATGAACATGGAATAGAGATTGTGTGAATTCTAACTCATAATTTTGATCAAAACACCCCTACTATGACTAGTTGTGCTCAAGATTTGTGGTATACTCAAATCCAAGGTGGAAATTCAATTCCTCCTTCTACAACCCTCACCTTTATTCATACATACACTAGTACTCATGTTACCACAACCATCCAACCTACTAGCAATGTTAACACTTCCTTAGGTATTTCCACTGTGAATCCTTCTAGCTTTGTGAATTCAACTCTCATATCTCCTCAACCATCCCCCCTCACAAATTTACAAGTCACTTTCCCTCTGCATACATACACAACTGCACCCTATTCACCTCCATCTCACAATACCAACAATGATCCAATCCTTAACAAAATTTTGCAAAAAAAATCATCCCTCCAACAACAAATTGCCACCTTAAACCAAAACAACAATCACCAACCTTCACAATACATCAAAAACAATCCATTATCCTTGGAGATATTGAGAACGAAAATTCCACAAGGTATAGAGGTTCCTAGGTTTGAGAAATATGGTGGGAAGGGAGATCATGTTAGCCATGTTCTTGCTTACACAACCTTATGTATTGACTTCATTTTTGAAGAACAAATCTTGGCTAAGCTATTCCCTCAATCCTTGAAAGATGCTACTTAAGAGTAGTTTTTCTCCCTACTGAATAATTCAATTGGTTCATTTAATGAACCTATTGATGGTTTTTGAAACCACTTCCAAATTCGCATGGGTCCCTAGATGACCCTAGCTGATTTGGTGACATGTAAACAAAAGGTTGATGAAAAATTCACAAACTTCATAGTGTGATACCAAATGCTTTATTCACAAATAAACATTAATATTCTTAATGTCAACCTTCAAATAATGTTTATTTCCAATTTGCAAGATAAGATCCAAACTAATCTTGAGATGTTGAGATTTCCTTCCTTCACATAGTTGCGTATATCCCTTCGTGATTATCAGAATTTGGTTGGTAGTCATGAAGTGAAAACTCCCTCTAACCATTCTGAAAATACTGATTCCACACCTCAAACCATCTACCAACCTTTCAAGAAACAAAATAAGGCTTCCTAAAACTTAATCCAATCAAAATATTGACACCCAAGCGGCTGCTATAAAGACAACAAAACCATATACCTTTGTGGATAGAAATAGACAATTTACACCCCTACCTAATACCCTTCATAATACCATGTTACAAATCTTAGACAAGAACTTGATTTCTTTACCTCTTGTTAGAGCTCATGATCCTACTAAGCCTTTACCTTCAAACTATAAACCAAATTCTTATTGCCATTTTCATTGAAAAAATGGACATGATACAGAACATTGTAAGAGTGTTAAAAATCATTTGAAAGACCTCGTTGATTCTAATCATATCCTAATTGGAGGTGTTAATGATCAAGATAATAAGTCTATAGCTCCTCCTAATCAAATTTTTTAAATCTTTACCAATCCTATGCCTAATTATAATCTCCTTTGTAAAAGCTAGTGAAACAAAGAATGATGTGATGAGTGTGGACATATATGATGAAATAAAAAAGACAATAAGAACAACCTTATGTATGATGTGATTGCATTTATCAATTCTAAACCTCATAAGGGCCTAACTAAGATGTCGCTTGACATTGCTTTCTCACAACAAGACATACTTAAACATGAACCCGATGGTCCTTTATACATAGCCAGAAGAATCAATGACAAGCCTACTAATGGGATATTAATTGATCATGTCTATGTAGAGAGCGTGATCACTGAAGAATTCCTATTTTTGCATGAAATCTATCAAGAAACATATGAAAGACTGAGAGCATGGATCAAAATGCATGATGGTTTTTCTTTCCCTATGATTGGATTGATAAATCTCCCTTTAAAGGTTGGACCAAAAGAATTAAATGCCTGATTCACCATCATCCCAACTTCAAACCAATTTCTTGTGAAGTTAGGCTATCCATGACTTTTCTCCATGAATGTCGTCTTGTTGGTTGTGCATAAATGTTTAAATTTTCCATTTAGCAACGAGATATTTACTATGCATCATAATAGCTTTAATCTTGTGTCTCTCTGTGGGAGATTTTCATTGGATTTCTTTTGGCCCGAGCCTATTGAAACTATTAGACCCCATGAGGAATTCTTTTTCAAATCCTATCAAAATTTTAAGGTAAATCACATAGCAGAATTATCCCTTAACAATATGCCTCAACCGATGATTGAGCCTCCTATCCTAGAAAAAACCATGATTGAATGAAAATCCCTTCAAAGTATCCAAGACCAACTTATGACAAATCCTTTACCCATTTCCTATAAGAGATTGTGAGACAATCCAACAAATCCTATTATGCCTCCTAAGGTCAAACAAGTTTACAAAGCTAAAGAGAAAGTGGTTGAAAAACCTCCCATGGTTCCTTATGTTCCTCCCTTAAGGGAAGAAAAGAAACCTATGGTTGGTAAACCCACTCCTACATAAACACAACTTGAAAACCGAATGAAAATAAATCACAATTCTAGAGAGCATAGGCATAGACACCATTCTATTGCTCATTTGTTACAAGAAAAAGAAGAACAAAATAACATATAAAATCAAAATCCAAACTTGTCTCAAGCTAGGCATGATACCTCTTCACCCTCACCACAACATAAGAAAACTCCTATGGATATTGTCATTAGACCTCCTATTGTGAATAATTTGGATGATGACATTGAAATTGCTAAGATTGATGACGAAGTGCATAATGAGATAAATATAATGTTTTCCTCAGTTATGAGCTTAATTGATGATTATACTAATAAGAGTGTTGAACTTAGTGTGTGTCCTAGTTCAACACTTGATGTTGTCCCTTTGGCTAATTGTTCGCCTTCTGCATATACTGATAATATTGGGATGCAGATGACCTACTATAGGTTGACTTGCATGTTCCTTAATAGTCCTTTTCTTTACTTTTCATGTTCTTTGTGTGATTTCATGTGTGTAATGTGATCCCTCATACTACTTGGTTTGATGTATCTCTCTTCATGTGCATTCCTCTATTTGTATCTACATTCTTCTATATGTCGTAAAAAAATATCTTTGCTTGTCTTGTGTTTTCCTTTTGGGGATGACACAAGGCATTGATAAAGTCTCTTCCATGTTGACTTGAAATATTTTTATTTATTTTCTCTCTATATGTTTCATTCTTCCTGTTTCGTGAGTATTTGGGGTATTATGACGTTTCTAAGCTCTATAACAATATTGTAGGAAAGATATATTGACCCCAAATTTGTAGATCCCTTATGTGATTTTTGGGATTTCATTTTAGGGGAAATCCCTCTTCATGATGCAACTTCATTTGGGAATATATGACTCGGCATAGGGCTTTCTGAATAAGCTCTCATGTCCTCTTTATTGATTAACATTGATCATTGGCTAATTTAAAGAAAATTTCTCAAAATAATGATGCTAGCATTTCTTTAAAGTAGGGGCATACATTGGCATTATTTTCAACATCCTCACATTTCATTGTGCAATTTTCTTTCTTCTTGTGATGCATATTTTTCTTGGTGGTGTCATTGGATTTGATGTTCTCTAAGAGCATGATATTTCTTCGCATACGACTTTCCTCTTAGTGGTGATGCTATGCATTGCATTCCCTAAGTAGAGAATATTTTACTCTTGACTTGTCCTCTTTTGGAGACATTAGGCACGATGATCCCTAAGAAGAGACCTTACATGAACTAAGAAAAGTACCTTTGGAAAAACCTTTAAATTTTCATTTTGTTCATAAGTGTTTAGCATAATAGAACTTGTTAACCTTGTGAAGCCCAAATTCCTAGTTTTTGTGACTCCTTATCAGAGTTATAAGAGGGATAGCTTTGGTATGGTTAGTACAGTGAGATCCTATAGACCTGGCATGACTTTCTCACTAATCCAACTTCCTGGGGGCTCACCTAGTGGATGACTTGAGGTTCCATTAGCCCAAAGTGAGTGTTCAAATCATTTGCATAGTAGACATTGAGTTCTACTTGTGAACATTTTAGGAAAAACAATTGAGACATTTTCCACATTGCATTGAAAAATAAAGGCTTGATCCACCCCCTTCCCCTAGAAAAATAGCTGAGATGTGTTCCACATTGCATTGGAAAGTCGAAGCTCGATATGCCTCCCTTTCTCTTTAGGTCTTTTATGTTGTATGATTGAGTATCTTTTTCATTGTCACATACATATGTCTTGAATGTCTACTTTAGTGTGAGTTTGACGTGGGGTATCCTCTCACTAAAGTGGGTGCTAAATGTAGTGTACGAAAAATTATCCCTTTTCACACTTAACTTGGAATTAATATTAGAATGAACTTAATTATGCCTTAATTTAGTGTTGTAGCATGCATTTTACATATTCACATTAAGTTTAGGGCCTTATTAATTAAAATGGACTTAATTGTGCCATTTTTTTGGTGTTGTAAAGTGTACCACTTTACACTTTCACACTTATTTAGGGACCCCTTAATTAATTGAGCTTAATTTTCCTCAATTGGCCCCTTTAATTCAAATCCAATCCTATCTAATCACATTTTCTAAAGAGGAAACCCGACATTCATTAATGCCTAAAAATAACACTTCTCATTGAGTAGTGTGTGTCCTAGGTGAGTGACCTAGGACCTAAATTCAAATTATATTTTTGGTGGTATTTTAACATTTCCAAATCCATATTCAAATGTCAACTTGTGTTATTTGAATTTTAGGAAATTCATGTTACATACCTATAAATATAAGGCCATTTCACTAAGTTTCATCTAAGCAACCTAAGAAGAATATTTCATCTGAGCAACCTAAGAAGAATATAAGCTATATAATTCAAGTTATCTTAAGAGAAATTTCACAAGAGCATTATTGGAGCAATTCAAGATCATTTTAAAGCATTCAAGAGAAAATTTATTGAAGAATTATTACAACAATCAAGATCCAATTTTCATATCAAGGCATTCTTGCATCATGCATGTTATTGGAGCTAATATGTTGATGTAGTATTCATGATCTATTCAAGCATTCAAGGAATTGTTTTAAATCAAGTTTCAAGATCAAAGATCCACACTATTGAGGCCATTTCATGCAAGTTATAGATCTACATTCCAAGGTTCATTCAATGGTTTGGTGAGTTGTGACATTGCTTTGTTCATTCATCATTCCTTTCATGTTTTTATTCATTTCAAGGTTTAATTTCCAAAATGGGGTTTGACCAAGGAAAACCCCCATTCACCAAAAACAAAATATTTTTGCCTCTTGATTTGTGTTTGTAGATTTAGGAAAAATAAATATTGAAGATCTCTTGAAGAGAAAAATTGAAGAACTTGTCAAGAAAGTTGTCATCTCACAAAAATTCAATTGCAAAATTTATTTCTGGCATTATGAATCTAAAACCGAGGAAAATTGAGAGATTCAAATATGTAGAAAAGGCTCTAAAAATTTACAAAGAAACCCTAAAATAGGATGCATTCAACCCTAGGTGAATAAGTCCCAAGTCGGCTTCAACAGAGCTCTTTTGCTGACTGGTAAACATCATCTTACCTCTGTTTGATATGCATTCCACTTTTTGGTTCCATCCGTATTGATTTAGATCTTCAAGATCCAAGTTGTAGATTTAATTTTGGAGTTAGTTTGCTATTTTTAATCTTTCTCCCAAAAGTGTTGTTTAATCAGAACCCTCATCCTTGCAAAAAAAGGAAATTAGTAGATTCTCATTTTGACTTGACTCGCCTTAAGGTTGATAGTCATTTCATTGTGTGGATCTAATTTCCTAATGAAATAAAGGAGAATAGGTCTAGCTATTATCATTTTGGTGAACCCCCCTTTTTTCAACCTAACCTATTTTTCTATGTTTTAGATCTTATCAGTATCTTTCTTGAGATTCTCTCTCAATACCTTAATGCAGTTATCTAAATCACTAAGATCCTTTTTTAGATCTATTTTCTCAAATTTTTCTCTATCCAAATCATCTAGGGAACATTTGAGTTCTCCTTCCATGATATCAACAATGTAGTCTTCCTTAGTAAGTCCTACCATAGGAATTTCTTCTAGAGGTGTAGGATATCTCCTAGTAGCCATGTGTTCAACTCCAGTATCTACCTTAGCAATCAAGCCAAATGAAGGAACCTTGCTTTGATACCAATTATTGAACACCCAGAATACTGAGAGGGGGATGAATTAGTATTCCTTGAAACTTGAAACCACTTAAACATTTAAACATTCATTCCACATATCATATTCAATTTTTAATAAGGAAAGAAACTGTGAAAACAACTGTCAAGGCATATAACACATAAACACTATATTTTTACTTGGAAAACCTAAAAAGGGAATAACCACGATGAGGATTAGCTCACAATATATTATAACCTATTATAAGATATTATAGAAAGGTTCATTGCCAAGTGGACTCACTACCTAGTGGACTTAGTGTCCATAGAATAAGAGAAATAGAAGGGAGGGGTGGCTCATTGCCAAGATTTGAACTGCTAAAAATGTATCTACAATATGTAAGAAATATAATTCCACTGAATCTTAAAACATTCAATCAACACACTTCATATTATTTTCTCTAACACTTTGCTCTACTCTACATTCACATCACATTTTCATTCTCTACTTAGGAATTCGTATCACACAAATTCTACAGTACTTATCACATCTCATTTCATCCCCACAACACTGAAAATGATCTTAAATTTATACCCATTGCATTCAAAAACACCTACAACATCCATTAGGTTGGCCTAATTAGATGTATCATGCAAAACAATAGCTTTTCAGCTCAAGATCAAACACACACACTTTGTGCCTTAATTCAAAATTGCAATTCATCTAAATAGGTTGGAATGGACCTATAATATCTCCCACATAACTGATCAATACTTCCTTTAACTCCGCACAACATCAAACATATTAGGTCAGCACCACTGGTGAGGCAACACCAAAATACACCAACTGATTATCCACAACCTAACATGTTGACCTCCAAAACACATGCTACTTAGACTACAAACCATTTTGAAAATTTCAAGTACTCCCACAAATCTTCATAACCAAATATTATTCCACGGTGGAATAAAAACCATTCCAAACATGTTCTCTACATTGGCAAACATTGTCACTAGCAAACCTGATGTACTATCAATCATAGCTTTTTCACTAGAGGACATGAAGACATGAAACTTTGGATTTAAGGTCTTCAAATGTGTACCAAAAATTCCTTAGAACCACAAAAAAAATAACCTTAAGATGAACCCATGCGGACCAAAAAATTGATGCTCTATATAGTAAAGAACCGTGTTTTATACTTAATCAAATAATCAATCAATTTGTTATTCACTAGAGTAAAACGCCTACATCTCTATACTGAATTACCATCTCCATGCTCACTCAGGTCTCACCAAACAACTATACATAATTTTCACATCAAATCACAATGTTGACATCAATCACAATAATATATAAGGTCATTCTCATGTTGCCAACAACCATACCAATGACAATCTCCTCAAACTTCCAACATTTCCTTCCAATGATTGCTTGAAAGATTTACTCAATCCCTCATGTTAATATGAGTTAAACTCAACTCACTGACACAAAGGTATCAATCCACCTTATTTTTGTAGCCAATGGGGATTTGTGCCATCATTTTATTTGATTTATATTGCTACTAGGACAAATTAGATCTAAATGGATATGCTCAACTAGTGTATTTATGATCATCAATAACACTAATATTTCATGTATGTTAGGAAAGGTGTTTGGATGTTGACTCCTAATGTTCAAGTATAATTTATAGTGTATAGAGGACACATTTGGTGCTAAAAATGATTGTTACTTTAATTAGATAAATTATGTTATGGTTTCAATGGATCCATCTAATTTCTTTAATTTATAAAATAAAAATCTCAATTGGGTGTTAGGAAAGGTGTCTCAACCTTTCTCCTAATGTTAAAATCATAAAAAGTGTGATTTTGGGTTATAAAATTAAAAAAAAAAAATTATGGGCTAAAGAGTCAGTGCTTGTCCAAAATAAAGGGTTGCTCAATATCACCAAGGGAAGTTCTTATTGTAGGTCTATTTTATCTTAATGATTTATATATTTTTGGACCAATTAGCCTCCTATATCAATAATTATAACCTCTAGAAGTTTTTATAGGGGTAAGTGCACAAAGTTGTGACACAAAAATGGCTCTTAAGATGTCACTTTTTTTTGAAACCAACAAAGTCTAATATTCATGAGAAAATGAAGATAGTTACGCTCAAAATTTAAAGATACAACAAGAACAAGAGTTGAAGAGCAATTTTAAACTCAACAATAGTAGATCTATTTTCATTCTAACCTCATCGTGCTCCAAACTGGAGTGAAATAGACCTTCATATAAATATTGAAAAAAATTTGAGCATAAGAAACATGAACTACAAAGTTAGTTGAACATTCTCTCAAACCAAATATGATGCAAGATTAAGAATCATTATTTAGGAATTATATGTGGATGCATTACCATCATAACCTCATCATACTCATATCACAATGGTGGATGTATTAAACTAAATCACTTGAAAGATATACCTTTGTTCTCCAAAAACCCTACATTTTTATATATCAATGAATTGCTATATGCACTTTTAATCCAAACCATAGAAAAAACATGAATCTAAATAAGATAAAAATATCACACTTATCCCATAGAAAAAATAGATATGCTACTCAAGTGTGCCTAAGGGGTCATCTCTTACCTTCAGAGTTTCTAATAATGCTTCATGATCAACATTACTAATCACCCATAGTTCTTTTGTTCTTATTTTTTCACGATGATTCAATAACTTAATATTCATTACTACAACTAGGCGCAAATACATGATTATGGTTTTTTGCTTCTCAAATTCCTCAAATGTAGGAATACAAATATTTATAATCATATATATGTTCACAACCAAGTTCTAGCAATAACAATTGATCCTGTAGGATATGTAAACACATCATCAACTATCATAGGTTGTGAGATTTTTTCCTTGAACACATCATGCCAATCAATAATCTGATCTCTCTTCATTCCCATATGGTGCAACAACTGCATAAACATGCCTTGGTTGTATAAGGTCTGCAATATGGTCATACTCAAATAAAATTTCCATTTCACTAAGTAAAGATGAACAAGATTCATATAAAGGGGTTAGATATTGTGGAATACATTTATCTACCCACTCACTTGACTCAAAATTATCCCACTCACATTTAATACAACTCTGATAAAAACCAAATAAATCTTATATCCAAATAGTTCATGTACATGCATTTGAACTTCAAAATGAATGCATATTTGATGATTCCTTGATTGTATGACAATCCAATCTCTCTCCCACTATCCCTTAAATCAACCACCCAAAAGAACTTACACACTTCTGAATCAAGTTCCCTCCTTGTAACAATGCATAGTTACACCACTCAACAATTGAACTTGCATTACTAAAGGGTATGTGCAGGATCATGATGGGCCAAAAAGTGGTGATATGATGGATATGTGGCTAATGACTTTTTTTTACCCAAAATTGATGAAACAATAAGGGTTTTAAAGGAGATTTTCAACTTTCCACCAATATAAATTATGCTTTACTTTGAATTTAATAAATAATTATTATTCATTTTCTATTTGAATTATGACTAAAGTCTTGATTGATAGACTGATTGAAAAACATCTATAGCTTTTAAACAATATCACATTTTTTGAATCTGAAACATGTGTCACATTCTATGCTTCACATACTATAGGATTAAAAAAAATGAATTTCATGAAGTTTTGACCAAGTTAAGGTGGTTAGACATACGATTTTTTATATTTTTTAAAAGTTGTAATAAAAAATTCATAATTAATTATTTACTTGAAAAATATTGCAAAAATATGCATCACATGGCACATGAGTCCTCTACTTGTATCTAAAATCTTATAAAAAAATATTATCATTTTATTGTGGTTAGGGTGGATAGACACCTAATTCCTATTTTTTTCCTGAAATTTAAGTACTATTGCATTAAAATTTCAAATTTTCACCAAATAGACTTTTTTAAAAAAACTTAGTAGTTTAGAAACTACATTCAATTTGCTATAGATTCTATTCTTACATATTTTTGAAATAATATAGATAACTTATTCAAATTTTTATGTCAAGTTTCCTAACTTTGATTTTTTTGAATTTTTGCCACTTAAGGGCCTATTTTTTCCATGATGATCCTACACATACCCTCAATTTAGCACCAGCTCTAATTTTTAATTTCTCTTTAAGTAGAGATCTCTTTACACATGCTCCTACTCCATCATGCACCTCTTTTCCATTACCAGCTTCAAAAACCTCAAAATATGAGGTATACCCCTCTCTACATGCATTTTCCTCAACCAATAAAACATACAAGTGTTCTTGAATTGATCGGTACAATCATTTGACCAAATAAGATGTTGAACAATTATAATATCTTTTTCCTACAAGAAATCATTTAAAAAATAATAATAATTTAAATAATTTAATGAATGAGACTTCTCATTAGTCATGTAAATATGGTACCCCTAACTATCTTCATGTTCTCTTATGTACTATTAGGGGCATGCATGCTTGCAATGTGAATGGAAATAGAAAAATGAATTGAATTGTAATATTGAGATTGGACTTCATTTTGTGGATGTGATGTGTAGGTTTTTATGAAATTAACTACATAGATAATAGTTTGAATTGGGAAAAATATTTTCATATCATAAAGTGTTGATCTAACCATCTAGACCTATGGTTGTGTCTTTCATACTTATAAAAAAGAGTTTTCTTAAAATTTGAAATAAATTTAGCACCACTTACTTCTCTTGTAACCAACTCACATCTATAACCTTCACCTCCACACTTCAAATTGTATTTCACTATCTCAAATATCTTTTTCTCAACCATTTTCTTTCCAAAATCATGCTTGTTGCCCTAATGAATACATGCTGTAAAATTTGAAAACACACTACATTGAAAACACATTTCATTTAAACAATCATTTTTATAGAAAATGCAACCATAATCTCTAACACATAAAAAAAAATCTAATTAGTCTCTCGATAACCTTGGTAGTTGCATTGCACCACACTCTTGTAGCATTTTGTTAGTATGCAAAGTAGAACATGTATTGTATAATAGTTCATGATACATAGAAAACTCCACATAATATTTTCAACATCATCTATTATGAATTTTAAGAGGCATACAATAAAAATTCTTACAAGATTCAAATTCCCTTTGTGATATTTTCAAATTTGGATGTGTTTCACAAAATAGCTTTTACAATGTCATTTCGATATGTTCTAAGAAATGTTTAGGATCTGGCGTGCAGTCTTGATCACTAATTCTTAATTTTAAAACATCTTTTACATTTGGGATACTCTAGAGTGAGGGTGCCAAAAAAATTGAATTTCATCCTTTGTGGTATTATTTAGATTTTTATCAACTTGTGGAATCCTACCACTAAAATACCAAGTATCATTTTGAAGAGGACTATCTAGTCTTGATCTTATTGCTAGTGATTTTGACAATGTTTTATGATTTAGCCTTAATTCAACACATGTTTGCCTCAATAAATCGACCCTTTCTTAATTGGTTACTTAATAAAGAGGTTGTTATTACTCTATGAGAAGTTCTCTTATCTTTTTCCTTACTAGTCTTTCCAATAGAATTGAGTGCATTAAAAATATTTTTAACAATAATGGTATTTCAATTAGACTTTTTCTTTACATGAATCTTCACTATCTTTAGTAAAATGGTCTCATTTTGTATGACTTTAGAAATTGTACAAAAAGTTGACATTGTTTAGTTAATATCTTATTGGAAAATTATTGATTGAAATTTTGGGTAGCCTACAACCGAATGGTTTGTGATGACCTTTTTCCTTCAATTTTATCTATTATGTTCTAATCTACTTCACCTAACTATTTGGGGTTCTTGAATTTTTTGTAATTTTATTAGACTCATTACAAAAATATAGATTTAGGATTTCATTTTCTTCTTCACAAAGGTCCTCTCTTCTTATGCAATTTGGAGATACGTAGACTTTCATTGTTCTATTTGTGTTATTGATTTCATCAATTCTATGAATGAGTGGATTATGGAGTATGTTTTCAATTCCATGGGGTTAATATCCACATTCTTTGTCTATTATTTTACTCTTATTGTAGACATGCAAAATTAGCATCATGCATTTAATTAGGTCATATTCATCTATTCATCAAATAAAACAAGTTCATTAAATTCAATCTTTAAAGTCCTCCATCTAAATTAAAAAAATTCAACTTTAGTACTAACATCATCCTCTTTGATTAAATAAATCAAATCTTTATGTAATCAAGTCTTTATCATTTTCCATCTCCTTTTTTATTTAGTTTAATCCATAAATCTAAAGCAAAAAGGTCAAATCACCTAACATCCACTTAAGATATCTAAATCATGATTAATCTAATCCTAATTACCCATCACATCATCTAGCTTTTCCCACTTGCACAAATGAATCAATTTATTGATTTATTAATTCTCCATTTTCTCTCAACATGGCATAAAAATAGAATATACCTTCAAGTTTGAATTAAAATCCTAATTGACATGTACATCCAACAAAGCATTTAAGAGCTCTTACATGTCTCTTACAAAGGTCAAACTTAGCATTTAACTCATCTTCTCATCAAATTCAAATTTCAAATCTCTCCTTTGCACATTGACCAAAATGTGCTCATTCCTCAACCTCTCACATGTTGAAAAGTGGCATCTTCTCATTGGTGGATCTTTAGTCCCACATCCTCCATGTTTGGCATTCTTTTACCCTGCATGGCTATAAATAGAGAGTTTCTCGATTGTATTAATTCTCCACAATCTTATGCACAAATACATCATTGTCATTTGAATCAATATCATTTTCATCATTTAGCTTAGCAAGGATTGGGAAAGGGCTTCTTTCCACAGAAGCACCAATCCACTATAAGATATGATTTACTTCATGTTTTATTGTATTCTTTCAATTATTTTATGTAATCCTTTGTTGTTTTGATTACATTATGAGGCATGTTGAGTTATTTCATAGGGATGTTGACTGTTTGCTTTGTTTTAAAATACTAATCATGCTTTGTGTGTTAGGATTTTAGCCATTTACAGATTTTCACATCCACAAAATGGCACTCGAAGGAGGGCCCGAACCTTATACATTTCTCCATAATAGATTGTATGATAAAAGATTACCCTCCAGTAAAAGGTTGCAAATGTATTCAATGGAGAACGAGATCATTGGTATAGGTTTTTCAACTGAAAATTGTATTTCAAATGATGTGTAGACTTTTGTTAGTATTTTTTCTTGTAGTTATCTTTCTATTTTCTTTGAAAAATATTAGATATATCAATTGTGGTGCCCTTGACAATTTGTGCAACACTCTAGTGTCTTATCAATCTTTAGGCTTCCAAAGAGTTGAAAAGAGCACTTCACTTCTAATATTTTGCATGCTAGATAGCATGTCCTCATTTGGAGATATAAATGCACTTTATTCTTTCTATTCAAAGAGTAATTTGTAAGTATGTATATGATAAATAAGCTTTAATGTTGACTATGGTTCTTTAAGTGTGGTAGGAAATGATCCTTGATTTTGTAGTATTGCGGTGGTAGAACTTTTTTTTGACCATTTTCATATTGACAGTGTTGATTGGTAGGCGGTTATTAGCATAGAACAACACCTAGCTAATTGTGCTTTTCCTTATATACTTTGAGGATTCTGCTTGGAAGTCATTCATTTCCCTCTTCCCTAGGATGATTAAATTTCCCTTGCAGTTTATTAATGTTTGTATTCCTAGTTGGGCTCAAGGGTTTTCCTTCGACAACATTGATCTATGAAGAGATAGTAAATTCCTTTCGTGGCCATACAAACACGTCCGACCATTGCAGACCCCTAAACACCTAGTAATAATCCCCTTGATCTTGTTAATGTGAATATATCACCTGAGGAAAAATAGAAATCCATAGGAATTTTACTGGAAGCAAGCCAGTAAAGTCACAGCCTTGATTCATTTCTTTTTGTTTGCATTTATTTACTAGTTGCATTAGCAAACAGTGATAGGGAATAGATTTGTGTTGTCATAGAAGGATTTGCGTAGTTAACTAACATTGTCTACGCAAGGGGAAGAAGACAGTGTCTCCTAGTAACATGTGGTCCTCTGGCTAACCACCCTGGTCTAGCATCTGATGCAGTTGACAGATCTGATCCTCACCTTCTTGACGAATTTGATCCTCATTCAAAAGTGATTGGCCCTTGCCTCTCAATATTCATCTATGTGATAGCCTACAGGAGGACCACGGTTGGTAGGCGTTTTGAGATTTGGTAAAGGAAGAAGAATACTTTAATGTGCTCTATGGTAGTCTAATCATATTTCTCATCTATTTTGCATAACTTGTAATGCCAGCCTATAGGAGGACCATAGTTGGTAGCCGTTTTGAGATCCGGTAAAGGAAAAAGAATAGTTTAATGTGCTCTATGGCAGTCTAATCATATTTCTCATCTACTTTGCATAAATTGGCATGCCAGCTTGTAGGAGGACCATGGTTGGTAGGAATTTTGAGAGACGGTAAAGGAAAAAGAATACTTTAATGTGCTCTGGCAGTCCAATCATATTTCTCATCAACTTTGCATAACTTGGCACACCAAGTAGGGGAAAATAAAATTTACTCTTGAGTCAAAAGATTATCTGTGATCGTGTTGTTATTTCTATCCTCATTCTGAAATCTAGCACTATCATATCTTCTTATTCAAGCTTTAGGTTTCTCTTACTGGCGCGACATCTCTTTCAAGGCAGGCTTTTTTTTCTATCACCCCATTTTTTTGATATGTTGTGATGAGTCATTAAATTCACAAATATTCAGAATTGATATCCTTTGAACGATTAATATAAATGGTTTTCTCTTAAGAGCGGGGGTCGAACTGTCATTTATGCTTTAGTTGTTGGTATATGCACATTCAATGAATAAGACTTGAACTCTAGATTGGAATGCTTAATATGAAAGAAATTAAGAATAGACTAAGAGTGCTTCAACGCCCCTTGGAAGATGATTAATTGTTTTAGAACTCTTTAAATGAAGAAAGCCATTTCATTTCAACTGGAATCTAGTTGAACTTTGTTTTATGTTTTAGGCTATAAATGATTTTGAGTGGAGGCTAAAAACACGTCAAAATTATGTCCATCAACCTTGCTCTAAGTCAGCTACTTTTGTTGTTGACTTGAGTTTTGAATTGTATTAAGTATAGTAGTGGTCTTTGCATTAAATATCTTATAGTCAAAAGTTAGATAACATAAAATCTCTTTAATGGAAGCACTTAAACCAATCTATAGTGCTAACTATTAGCTTCAACATTTTTTCCTCTTGAATTGAGTTGTACTTTCAATCATATTCACTAATATACTAGCTGAGACCAACAATTTGTGGTCAAGAATTCATTTTGAAATGTTCTTGTTCACTGTGTAGCTAAGAAATGGTAGCTTTATAGTGGGACTATGAAAAAGAAGAATATTAAACAATTGAAGCTATCTATGCCTACACAATAGACCACAAATCCAGAATTCTTGACTCCATGTGGTACATTTTAGGATGGTGGCTTGCTTTTAAATACGCAAGGTTTACAACTTGTTTCACAAGAAAATGTTGTGCTGAATGTTTGCCACTAAGATAGAGATATTTAATTGCTTTATTTCATTGCTTTAGTGTCAAGTAGAGAAATTGATTTAGTAATTTGCAAGAAATCAATCAAGATCCTGCCACATGAAAGTCATTTCATGAATTAATGGTATCATTTTACTAAACTAATAATGGTGCCTAACTACTATGCAAGTTGTAGCATTTAACTTTAATGGAAGTAGACAATAGGTACAAGGTGAAATCAAGCTTTGTTGCATTGCATTGAATGTTGACTACCGTGTTGTTCAAGCCATCTTTTTACATTTACTATCGTTGTCTAGGGAAAATTCTATGTGATTTCAAGTCTATATCATGTGAATATTGATAGGAAGTAGAAGCTAAAGTCATCTGATTACGAAGACTAGATGAGTAAAAAACCATTGAAAGTGGGACTCTTATTAATGCTTCATTTATCAGTTCAAAAAATCATTAGTCTCTTCATATAAAATTGTTATTTTATTTTTAATGCTTAAAACGACTTGAATTAAATAACTTGATTCTTGCATATTTGTCTTTTTTATCTTGCAGGAGGGATTTCACTTGCACAAAGAACTTGTGAAATCGAAGCGTAGGAAACAATCTTTGCAAAATTCTTGAGTTGAAAGTGGGCCTTGAATTGGAACTTGAAAAGAGCATTTTTCAATGCTTATTTTATTTTCTATTTTAGGCCAACTAGATCATTGATTTTTTTTCAAAGTTGGGCTAAAAATTGAACCCTAGAAACTCGCTAGCTTTTGTATTTGGCTAAAATTGAACAAACAAACTTCACACTTGACATTGGTGCATTTAAAATGAACTCATCATTGCTTTGAGGCTAAAATGAACAAGTGCTTGAATTGTGTGATCTTGTCTTTGGTGCATTTTGAAGTGCGTATCCTCTCCCCTTGCGCTTCGTGCGATCTTGGGTGCAAGAGAAACACTCAAAATGAATTTTATTGCTTTGAGTCACCTTTAAGAGAGGGCTTACTATGAGAAACACCTCACAATAGGAAACTCATAGGCAAGTTCTTACAAGCATGTTTACCGGTGGGCTATATCAAAGGGTGTGAAATCATGAGAAATTAGCACCAATCCATGCCAACAACAAACTACACCTAATCCCATGCCTTAAGTGGAATGGGAACGGTTGAAGAGCCTTAAGTGGCCAAGCGGGTGAGTGTTGGTTTTGGTGTTCACGGTTTGTTGTCATTAAGAACCTTGTTTGTAGTAACCAACCAATCCATCCAACAAGTTTATCAAAGTGGTGCATTAGAACTTAGATTCCAAAAGTTACTTGCCAAGTTTGATCTTGGTTAAAATATAGAGGTTAAGACTTCATTCTTAACATACCCTTATATTTTTTCCTTGGTTGCATGTAAAATCATCTCTTCTACTACAAAGGGCATGAGGAAATCCCACCAAGAAAAATGTACCAATTGAGCTAGGATGTTATATTGCCTGTGAATCAATTCAAAAACATAGTGCTTGGATCCAAAACATTGAGACAAACATTAAACAGATCATCAAAATTTCAAACTCTTTGTGAGGAACAAATACCTTTGAAAAGTCCATGTGTTATTGCTTGTCCCTAGGGGTTCTTATCCCTAGAAGGCTTCTAAACACTGAGACCTATATCTCAATTTGTTCCTTCCAAAGTCAATAATAGGAAACTATGCTCTTGAAACCTTGATTTTTACATAATGGACCTTATGGAATGAAAAGGAATTGAGACATAGACATTCAGTTTGAAAACTAATCAAGAAGTGTGTTTGTGGTAAAAGCAAGTCATTAACCAAGATTAACCTCAAACTGAACCCCAAACATGTGCTTGTTTATCTTTTTATCATCTTTTGAGAAAACATTGGTCTTTTGGTTTGAACTACTCTTAGAGGAAAGCATGTTCTTCAATATCTTGGTCTAGTAAACAAAGTCTTTCTAAGTCTCTTAGGATCAAAATCAAAACTTACATTCATCTTCCAAACATCAAAATCAAAATCACCTCACAAACGATTCTGGGAAATCTTTCATGCTAAACTTTGGGAAAATCATTTGAACCAAATCAAAGTCATTTCGTTTGATTAGATGTGTGTAGATGAATCCTTCTCCACATATTTAGTCAAATAATTGGTCTTTGTGAACAAGTCTATCCCTTGATAAAATCCAACATCTTGTGGTTTATGTGTTCACTATCCAAAATCAAATCAAATCAAAATAATATTGTTTGGTTAGGTGTGTCTAGATGAATCCTTCTTTACACATTTAGTCAAATTAGCATCTTGTGGACAAACTTACACTAGGACAACATCCAACCTCTTAGAGTTTATGAGTTCACTATCCTAATCAAATCAAACCAATCCCAAATCAAATAAAAACATCAATCCAAGTTGTAAAGTTTAGTATCCTCTTCAAGGCTTCCTAAGAGTTCTAATCATTCACCAATCATCCATCTTTCATATCTCATCACCATCCTTTTGATCCTTAAATTCTTAGGCTTTATTTTTGTACCTAGAGTTTAGATCAATCCAAAGAATTAGAGGTTCACCTCCCACATTCTTGAAAATCGATCCTTATTTTACGGTCCAAACTAGACCTCAACACAAGAAGAACATGCAATATAAAATTGATCCATACATCATGAGCAGTCTAAACCAACCAAACTCTCAAAGCCTCACAATGCCAGTTGATTATCAAAACTTACATTTATACAATCCATACATGGGATCATTATCTCTCGCAAACCTCAACGGTACAACAAATGTGAGTATGCCTAGTCAAAAAATTGGAACACCTTTCCCAATGGTAGATTTAAATCCAAGTCAAAAACTACAAATCGATCAAAAAAACAATCAATGCATGAATCTTCAAGCGAACAACATCATTCCACCAAATCCATACATGCCAAGTACAAGTAAATACCAAAGATGAACATTTTTAATCCACATTTGGTAAACTTTGGGATGGATATGTTTTTGAATCACACAAATGTTGTTCAAAGTCCAAACAAGATGTTAACGACTCCATGTATTAGTCCAAGTCAAGGTAACACCATGCAAAATCAAAGTTACCTAAATCACGGCAATATGATCCCCGACATCAACAATGTTCAATTTCAACCTATCACGCCAAATGTAAACATCATCCCAAATCAAAACATTGTCCAAAATCAATTTTTTGATGATCCCATGAGAACACCACAAGTGTATATCCCAAATCTGCTTCAGCAAAATCCAAATCAAGGGAATCAAATTCAAAATCAAGATCAAATTTTGCTAGAGCAACTTGCTTCACATGCCAAACTAATTGAATTATTGAGCCAAGAGATATCTTCACTCCAAAATCAATACACTCTTCCATTGGTTAATCCATGTCATCAAAGCATTGAGTTGTGTCCACAACCACATCAACAACAATATCTCCAATGTCAAGAAGTTAGATATCAAGATCAACCACATCAACAAATCCAACCCACACATCTCGAAGATCAATCACCACATCTCAAAGATTAGTCACCACATTTCCAAAATCAATCACCACAAGGTCAATTTAAAGTAAAAATTTCACAAGGTAACAAGTGAGAGTACACACCACTTGACAAACCAATCAAATCAGTACTACAACAATTGTGAACTACAAGAACTAGACATAAAACCGCTAGGGTATAATGAGAAGCACCTTTGTGATTATCATAGAATAAAGGGACACAAAACATCAAATTGTGTTCGACTCGAAAAATTCATCCAAGACCTCATTGATCAAAAGATAATCATTATTGGGGACAATGATAGCATTGGAAATCTCTCCACCACAATTTTTGAGAACAAGGATCAAGATCAATCCATCACTGAGCACCTTGAAACTGTGTCTACTTCATCCAATGATCAAATCAACATATGTCAAGAGTCACTTTTCAATCATGATCAAAATCCACCAACCAACAATGATCCAATTCAAGAAATGTCAATATCACTTGACCCTATGGTTGAAGACATTCACAATCTCTCTGCCACAATTGTTGAAAACAATGTTCAAGATCTCTCAATTAATGAGCACATTGAAGATGTTTCTACCCCATCCAATGATCAACTCACCATACATCAAGAGCCACTTTTTAGTGATCTATTTCATGGAGTGTTAGGATTATTTGATCCTATTAACATAGTGCACGAACCATTGACCTATGATCATGTTGAAAATGCCTCTACATTGCCTAATGAGTTAGAGGACATATCTCAAAGATTTATCCCAAAGCATGATTGACACCTTTCATCAAAGTATAGCAATAATCCTTTCCAAGACATATCCTTTGACCTCATGGTTACTTATATTGAAGGAATCCTAAAATCAACATTTGATCCAAGTCCACTCAAATATCAAGAGGATATTAAGAAATTTCCCATGCCTAATGAAGACATCCAAGAACCCTTTGTAAGCAATCCATCCTTTGAAACTAACCCATGTCAAGAACTTGATCCAAAGCATGTCAAAAGCAATTCTGAAATTAATCAAGATCAAGAATTTGTATATCCAAGATACTATAATAATCTAATGGACACCCTTCTATCTATACAAGATGTCACAAATGATGATAATATCCACATATAACATACTCCTCCATCTACCCATGAGATGCTTTCTTTGGATGGACACATAGACGATCTGCATTCAGAACATGATTCCTTTACTCTTGACATTATTACACAAAAAGAGCAGGTTATTAATTTCTATGGTCAAACTGAGTTGTCAACATCAGGATTAGATATATCCCAAATTTAGACTGAGGACATCATGTATTAGTATATCCAACATTATCCACTCAAAGAAAAAGGTTAGACAGAATAGGATATTCCAGAGTCAGCAGAGCAGCAAATTGAAATAATGTCATCTACAGTGGTCATTTATCAGAGAATGCATTCTAAATAAGAGCTCTCAAAATAGGAAGAATCAAAGCATGTAGGTAATACTTCCACAATACTGGGGGCAACTATGTCTCAAGCAAACGTCAACATAGGAGCACAAAGAGTCCTTATGATGAAACTAATGTCAATACTACAACCAGCCACGTCATGAATCTTCATCCACCCATCACCCCATCCACAAATTGGGACCAACATCAAAATAAGAATTTGAATCAAAACACGAAGGATGTTATCAAAGAAAAAGAAGCTGAGAAGCATAATGGAAAAATCAAATACAAATGGATACCAAAGAATACAAAGAAAGATGATTCCTATCAAACTCCATTAGTCAAGGAAACTATGGGGCAAAATCAAAAAGGGAAATTTATCCATCAAAGACGTCCAAAAAAGAAAAAGCAGGCTTCTCAAGCAATGTACAAGGTATATCAAGAAGTTGGTCCTAATTCCACACACACTTTCGTATCCACCCATCATTGCTCATCTTCCCAAGTTTGGAGAGTCAAAGATTCCAAGCTATCAATCAATCCATATTTTATTTCTAAACACACTCCATCCACGCCTCCATGCATGATATCCAATTTAAATCACATTGACTATGTATTGGTAGCAGCCCTTCATCGTAAGGATCTGGAAGGCGCTCTATCGTGATGTGCATACAAAGAAAAAGTTAACTCCAGTATCAACAAAGCAGATCAGGAATCTCAAAAGTTGTATTCAAGTGCACGTATCTTAGCAAAGAAAATTTTTCAAGTAGGCTATCGATGGAACATCATGACAGAAGTGTCTACATCAACACCGTAAGGTGATTTAATAGGAGCTTAAAATATTTCAAAAAAACCAAAAAAAAAATTTGAAAATCCAAAAAAAATAGAAAAAGGATTGAAAACAGTAAAGAAAAAAATTGTCCTCTAGTGAAAACCACATGGGTGGCACTTTGGGTAGGTACCATGATGAAAACCTAGCAAACAGGCATCGTGTGTAGAATTGATCATCTACGTGTGCCACTTCAGGTGAAAGCATCTTATCCCATCCATAATAAATCCAACATTCCATCCATATTATCCTTAATAAATCCATTCATCTATTAACCATTTATCCAATCCATTTGCATATATCTACATCCATAGTCTGAGTTATCTTGATCTTAACAAAGTTTGGTGCAAACTTTACACTTGCTTATGGTAAACATCTTGACATGGGTCATTTTCATTGATCCTATCCTATGCAACATTATATGAGCCATGAAGCATTATCTAATGAAGCATTCCTTTATTTGTACACCTTATCTTATCACAAGATGATCCATATCCATCCATACACACACCTATCCAAGCATCCACCCATGGCATTCCATACATCGCTAGACACTGGGGGCATATATGTACATCTTGCTTCGGGAATAAATCTTGGTCTATATCCTCCAACTTATGTGGTGATCCGAACATTGGCAAACGTAAAATCAAATTGGTCAAACATTTGGGATCCAAAATCGAAATCACTAGCCCATGGCATATTTTAACGAGAACATATTCTTTATCAAACTTTATCTTTCATCGAACATCCATCCAAAACAATCACTACCAGTCACACCAAATTATCCAAAACATCTTTTTTTTCAAACCAAGCTTCAAAATCTTGATTGGTCAAATCCAATCAAAAAATCATCATCTTGGGATATCCTTTTGTTGCTTAACACTATCCTTGCATTGTTGTGTATCCTCAACAATGTTATCATCATCAATCCCTTGTCATCTTAGGATATCCATCATAATCCTTGTGTTGCGTAACACTATCCTTGCATTGTTGTGCATCCTCAACAATGTTATCATCATCAATCCATCAATCTGATCAATCAACCTTAGCTTGGTTTTCAACAAAATCCTAAAACAGATCATTGATATCATCAGACACATCCATATCCAAATCATCAAAATCATGTGAAAAAATCCAAAAACATCAGAAAATAAAAAAAAATCCAAAAACATCCAAATCATATCAAAATCCAAAAACACTCAAAAAGTTAAAAAAAATAAAAAACATGGTATCTGAACTACGTCATCTATAAGCTTAAACATAGGCAAGGCTAATCTTTGATCAGCTCCCAAGACACAAAAACACAAAAACATTAGAAAAACTAGGAAAATCTAAATTTTTTTGTAAAATCTCAAAAAAACCCAAAAACATCGCAAAATCCAAAAATCAAAACATTTGCAAAATCTCAAAAATACCCAAAAAAAAGCCTCAAAACATTTCAAAACTTCAAAAATCCAAATATTTGAAAAAATCCATCCACCCCATTTCGCTTTCACCCGCGATAATCAATCATCCATAATAAACTGATCGTCACCTTCATCCTTTGGCAAAACAAACAGAAACAATCACAACAATCAGCAAAAGAAAACTTCAAACACAAAATCAAAAGCAAACAACAAACCTTTAAAACAAAATCAAACTCTTGATCATTTTTTAGACATGTCAATCAACCTTATAGCAAAAGCCTATCAATCAACTTATCAACCCATCATCATCCTATACAATGCATGTCCTAGGATATATCGTTCCGACAATGGGCATCATTTTGGATATCACTTTGGATTCTTATCCTATCAAAACAAATCCCTTTGGCTAGAGGTATGAAGAACATTGAATTTTTTGTGTACTTGATCTTTTCTTTTGATTTATCTTATTGCGCTCATTCTAGTGACCTCTCGATGATGTCTAATCAAAGCAATTTAGAGAGAAAGGAATGGGGCATTGATCATTATCCTTTTTTCTATTGTGCTTGTTGGACGTTCTTTTAATAAAACTTGGTGAATACTTGCTTTGTTAGGTATGTCCTAGCAAGGTTTCTGTATGTCAAGTGTGAACAAGAATACTCTTATTTTTTTGTCGAGTCAAAGTACATCGCACTAGGTACAATGCTATCTTGGTTCTTTATACCTTGATGCATCGTATCTATGTGCCCTTTTAAAGTCCCAATTCTTGATAAGAAAATCATCATCTATCATCATCATCATCTCTAATAAAGTCTCGTTAGATCATGGACTTGTTGGATCCTCTTGTGATCATCTCATTTCTTCTTTCTTCTTTTCCACACTAACATCATGTCATGATCAGTTAATTATCATCACCAGTGCATCCATCCTGCATCCACAAACCATCAACATTCTGTACATCATCTCACATGCATTTTCATCATCATAATATAGATTTGTTAGTCTAAGCATCTCATAAAATCATACATTTGCATAAAACATCCATTGCATAATCATATAGGCATTATCGCATCATCCATCATCACATTACATAATCATTTTAAGTTGTTTAGGATAATATAGATTGGTTATTCTAGGCATCTTAAAATCATCTCATTTGCATCATCATCATAGCCATCCATATGTCCATCTTGAACCTCTTTATCGTGATATCGACCCTCAAATCAAATCTTTTTGCTTGATCTCTCGTGGGGGTAATGTACCAGTGTTCTTTTCACTAGGGCATCCAAAAAAATAAGAATTTTTTTGAATTTTGATCGTGTTAAGTTTATTCTTTGAACCAACGCAACAAGTACATTGCTTCAAAGAGGGGAAAAATGTAGACATGCAAAATTAGCATCATGCATTTAATTAGGTCATATTCATCTATTCATCAAATAAAATAAGTTCATTAAATTCAATCTCTAAAGTCCTCCATCTAAATTAAATAAATTCATCTTTAGTACTAACATCATCCTCTTTGATTAAATAAATCAAATATTTATTTAATCAAGTCTCTATCATTTTCCATCTCCTTTTTGATTTAGTTTAATCCATAAATCTAAAGCAAAAAGGTCAAATCACCTAACATCCACTTAAGATATCTAAATCATGATTAATCTAATCCTAATCACCCATCACATCCTCTAGCTTTCCCCACTTGCACAAATAAATCAGTTTATTGATTTATTAATTCTCCATTTTCTCTCAACATGGCATAAAAATGGAATATTCCTTCAAGTTTGAATTCAAATCCAAATTGACATGTACATCCAACAAAGCATTTAAGAGCTCTTACATGTCTCTTACAAAGGTCAAACTTAGCATTTAACTCATCTTCTCATCAAATTCAAATTTCAAATCTCCCCCTTTGGCACATTGACCAAAATGTGCTCATTCCTCAACCTCTCACATGTTGAAAAGTGGCATCTTGTCATTGGTGGATCTTTAGTTCAACATCCTCCATGTTTGGCATTCTTTTATCCTTCTTGGCTATAAATTGAGAGTTTCTCTATTGTATTAATCCTCCACAATCTTATGCACAAATACATCATTGTCATTTGCATCCATATCATTTTCATCATTTATCTTAGCAAGGATTGGGAAAGGGCTTCTTTCCACAGAAGCACCAATCCACTATGAGATATGATTTACTTCATGTTTTATTGTATGCTTTCAGTTAGTTTATCTAATCCTTTGTTGTTTTGATTGCATTATGAGGTATGTTGAGTTATTTCATAGGGATGTTGACTGTTTGCTTTGTTTTAAAATACTAATCATGCTTTGTGTGTTAGGATTTTAGCCATTTGCAGATTTTCACATCCACACTTATCAATAGGTGTTTCATCATATTTTACAATATTTTTAATTTCATGTTTAACATTTTCAAAATGAATTTCATGTTCAATATTTTCATTTTCAATTTCATGTTCAACATTTTCAAATTGAATTTCATGCTCAACATTTTCATTTTCAATTTCATGCTTAACATTTTCATTTTCAATTCCATGTTAACATTTTTAAATTCAATATCATAGTCACTTTCAATGTCATTTAAAGGTGACAAAGATCTTTCTTCTTGAAGAGTATTTGACAAACCTTTGTTTTCCACCCTCTTCCTTGATCTATCTTTGTCCCTACTTCTTCAATTTCCTTTGCTTGAAATTTCCTCTTCCTTTTTTCTTTACAATGACTACTACTTCCTATTATACAAAAAAAAAAGTACCTTGATGAATGATAGGATAAATTTTTTTGTAAAAGAGTAAAAAAAAGTAAAAAAATTGTCCATATAGGACAAAAATCACAACATTCTCGACACCAGAGAGCATGTGGGCACCGTTGGAATTCCCAAAATAGAAATTGGGCCATTTTTTCCACTCAAACAATATGGATATCCATTTCGTAAATATTATTTTCTTATGTGAAAACAAGCTTTACAAAACATATATCCATTTTGTAAAGAAAAATAAATACTTTAAAAAATAGATATCCATTTTGTAACACAAAATTAATATATATTTTATAAAGCTTGTTTCCTTGCATGTGAAAATAAGCTTTACAAAATGGGTACCCATTTTGAACAAAACAAATATCCATTATATAAATAAAAATAAATTTATAGCAATCAAATGTAATACATATAAATTATATTATAATATTTATACAATGTAATATTTTAATATTATACTTATATTTAATATAAATATTATATATTATATTAATATT
>VDFB02075321.1:334298369-334323528 GCA_007258455.2 Sequoia sempervirens | reverse complement strand
GAATGGAAGATTCCTTCAAAGGAAAAACCAAGGAAGCATTAGCACGAACAATATAATACCCCCCCATAATGTTGACTGGGAGATCTCGACAGATCCACTAAAATGTTGTGTAACACCCTATAGTGCATGAAGGAGAAGAAACAACATATGAAAGTGCACAAGAAAGCACTTGCAACTGAAAAAGTGGTGTGCATAACAAAGCACACATGCATGAGGCTAGAATCATATGGATCCACTGTTGTTGTGGAGGACCTCACTGAGACCAAAGTACAGAATGAAAAAACAAAGGAACCAAACCTTGCAACTTTATAGTACAGTCTTGAGAGTACAAATATGGCCACAACTATGTGTCCAAAATGCATGCCTGATGGTATGCACTTTATCTCAATGTGTTTACATAAAATATTGCTTACAAATGATGCTCAAAATTCCCAAAAAGGATAAAGAACTAGAAATACATGAAGAACAACCAAAAATGAAGCATCCCATGCAAATGAGAAGTTCCCAAGAGCTAATATGTCCAAGTAATTCACCAAAGTGTAAAAACACAAAAAAATAAATAAAATGTACCTAGAGTGAAATCTAGAAAAATTGTATGGATGGAACTTAAGATCTTTGAAATACAGTTCCAATGCTGAGATGCAAAAAACTTAGAAACTAGTCAAAAGTTACGAGCTCGGGACTGAAAACAGCTCCTCTGACTTCAACTGGTTGTAGAATGCACCAATCAAAAATGAAGTGATGAGACCCACACCATTGGAAAGTTGACAGAAGCAGATTTCCAATGATATCTCGTTTGCCAAAAAAAAAAATCGTATGCCAAAGTTATGGCCTTTGGAAGAAAACAACTCCAAAGGGGGAAAAAACCAATGTTGGATTAAATTTGACAGCCGTACGGCTGTCGTAGAAAAAATCCAGGCCTAAATTTGATGGCCAAACGGCCATCGGTGGATTTCCACAACTAGGCTTGTTGAAAAAAAATGTTTTTTTTAAAGAAAAAATAAAAAACTTTACAAATTATATATTTTGTTAAAAAAAAAATAAAAAACATTGATTTTTTTTAAAAAAAATCATAAAAAAAGGTGGCCATGGGAAGGTACGTAGGTACTAACCTGCACAGGTCTGTGCAGGTATGGACCTGCGCAGTACCCTGCACAAGCATATTGCCTTATTTTATTTTTTATTTAAAAAACAAATTTTCAAAAAAGCAAAAAAAAAATTGAACAAAGCTTTTTCAAAAACTTTTTAAAAAAGAATTTACAATAAAAAACTACACAATTTTTTTGCAGAAAAATAATTTTTTTTTTTTTTTTTTTATGAATTATTTTACCTCGCACTGTGTGCACGAACGGTACAAGGGCAATACAAGTAAAAAAAATTTGCCTCAGAAATCAACTGAACCAAATATAGGCGAGTTTACAATCGATCTTTAGGTTTTTGGCCGCTCCGAATGCAACGATGAGGTCCATTTGGGCTCAAAATGCTCTGAAAAATTGAGCACCCCCTGGATCTAACAAAAATTCCCTTTCTTCAAACCCTCACAAATCTGACAAATAGAAGCCAAATTTGACGAAACAGAGGTTGATCTTGACTATTCCGATAGCTCTGGATTCAATGGAGATATATGATTTGAACCTGGATGCACTAAAAATTCCCACCTCTTGGATCAAAAAAGACAAACCCCAAACCCTTGAAGCTCCAAAAAATCCTTCAAAACACGAACAGGAATCAACAGGTCTGGAGCTTTGATACCATGTAGAAGTTGAGAAAGCCAACTTCACAGACCCCAAAGATCACCTGCATGCAAATAACCTATCACATAAAGGAAGAGATGGAGACAAAAAAGAAAGGGTGCTTTGCAAGCTTCAAGAGAGATTGCATTGACTTAATTGAAATAATTACAAAGATCAATCCTTAAAAGGAGATCATGCAAAACCTAAAAGTAACCCTAATAGGTAGACATTTAATAATTAATATAATTATTAAATGTCACAATATGCAAACTAAAGTGAAATCTTAAGAGAGGAATAAAGGTAACTTAATTAACATAATTAAGTTAAAACCTTTACTCTAATAGAAGAGAGCAAGGTAGGGTGGGAGAGATAGAGGGAGGGAGAGAGGAAATTAAGGAGACATGGAGAGGTATGTAGAGAGAGTGAGGGGAGAGAGATAAGTAGAGAGGGATGGGGAGAGAGTTAGAGTGAGGGGGAAGTTGGGAAGGAGGGAGAGGTAGGGTGGGAGGGATTGAGGGAAAGGTAGGTAGAGAGGGAGAGGGTAAGTGGAGATAGTGAGAGGGTGGGAGGGAGAGAGAGGGAAGGATGGATGGAGGGGTAGGTAGAGAGAGGTTAGGTATAAGAAATAGAAAGGTAGGTAGAGAGAGGTAGGGTGGGATAGGTAGAGAGAGAGGGTGGGAGGGATAGAGGGAATGAGAGAGAGAGAGAGAGGTAAGGAGGGAATGAGGGATAAAGGGAGGAGTAGGTGGAGAGAAAGGTACAGTTGGAGGGATGAAGGGAGAGGGGATATATAGAGAAGTAGAGAGGGATGGAGGTAGGGAAGTGATATAAAGAAAGTAGAGGGGGAATGGTTCAAAAAAGAGGTAGACATAGGGGGAAGGTGGGAGAGAGGGATAGGTAGGTAGAGAGCTATTGTGGAAGGGATTGAGAGAAATATAGGTAGAGAAGGATAGGGTGTGGAGATAAATAGAAGTAGAGAGGAAAGGCGAGAGAGATGGAGAGAGATGTATACATTTCTCTCAATTCCTTGTAGTTTTATTATAATAAATATGATATTTTAAACTCCCTTGTAGGAATCTATCAAATAATTTTTAATAATATGTTATATTATTATATAATATTATATTTATATATCATATAATATGTAATAGCTATATATTATCTTGAAAGGAAGAAAATTGTCGCTCTATAGTTTAGGACATAGAATAAGAAGTTTTCTTCACTTCTCATTCAAGGAAACCCTAGAGATCTCACTTCAACGATAGAATGAGGGAAAGAGATCTGAAATAGGGATAACCTAAGTTATGTTTAGAGACTAAAGAGGGGTTTACCACCAAGAAAAGGCTTGGAAAGACAAGTAATGAAAGTATCATGAAAACTTGACTTAATGACCTAGGAAATGAAACTAAAAATCAAGATAGTAAATTGAGAATGAATAGAGGTGCACCTGGAAGAAAGATGTGACCAAAACAAGCTCTGAAACCCTAAAATTCTACTATTTGATGCTCACTAGGACCCATACACCAATCAAGGTGATTTAGTCCCAATATAGGGTTTTTGAGCAAGGTCTGAAACCTATTGATGACTGTTTTGGATCTATTGAAGACTGGCATAAAAGTAGTATTGGGACTCATATGCCTAGACTATTGCAAAGTGTCCCATTTTGTCGTGAAGTGTCCCAAGAGTATAATTTTGAAGTGAAACTTTGTGAGCCTCTAAGTATGGATTAAATAATCCTTTTCCCACTGGTTTCATGCAAAGAGGTTGGATATCTTGCTCTAGATCTGCATTTTCGTGAACCTTGACAACTTTGAAAACATTTGTAACTTTTCCATTTTGGTACTTTTGAGGGATTCAAATAAACTTTTTCAACCTATGAACCTGCAATCACACAAAGAGAAAGGGAGAAAAAGTGTTGTTTTTGTTAGGAAATAAGGGTTTTCCTTAGTCAAACCATGTTTGGGTAATTAAACAATATGATAAAACAATGAAACATGAACAATGATACCTTGAATGATGTCTTGTAAATCTAAAATCTAACATGAAGTGGCCATGAAGAATGTAGATCTTGATCTTAAATTGGATATAGAACAATGCTTAACTTGGATCTTGAATTGCTTCAACAAATGATGAAGAAATATTCCCTTTAATTCCCTTGAATACTCTTGTAAACTCTTGTGATCACCAAATTTCTATTAGGAATGCTCTCTTGAAAGTCTTATGAAAATGAGTGAAATAACCTTATATTTATACTTTGTTTTGCCAAATTCCACAAAATTACAACACTACAAGCTCACATTAGATCTAGGAAAATACAATCCTACAAAGAATTTAAATTTCATTTAATTTTAAGCCACATAGGACTCATACGCCAGAAGTGGCATATGAGCCCCATTAGGCTAGGCTTTGGGACACATTTTTCAAGAAATGCTTAGATTTATGTGAAATCCAGATCGAAACCTTGAAACTTAGGTGGGACTCAAATGCCCAAGGTGGCATATGAGTCTTGGATCACTAAATATGGGCCATAGAATCCAAAAATAATAATTTTTAATTGGTTACTTGATGTAGTCAGGATTATCCTTAGAAAGATGCATTAATTAAGGCTTGTGGATACAAAATAAGGCATAAATAATCCCACTTAATTAAGAAAACTGTAGATTAGAGTGAAAGTGTTAGGATACACTTTACAAAACCCTAAATAAGGAACCATTAAGTCTGGACATTTAGTTTGTAAGGGCCCAAAACTTAATGTGAAGGTGTAAATAAATACACTTTACAACACTAAATAAAGGAAAAATTATGTCTACTTAGCTTAAAAGGGCTCCAAATCAAATGTGAATGTGTAAAAAATATTACAACACTAGATCAAGGTGACATTAGGTTTGTTTTCAATGTTAGTAATTCCAAAATTAAGTGTGAAAATGTAAATGATGGAATTTTTCTACACTACATTTAGCCCCCACTTTAGTGAGAGGATGAACCTGCATCAAACTCACACTAAAGTAGACATTCAAGAGGGGTCCAAGTGTACCAATGCAGATGAAAAAGGATGGAAAAGATCAAAGGAGGTGGAAAAGCCTCCAAGATCCAAGATCCTACATCAAACCAACATAAGAAAAAGAGGACACACACAAGGTGTATGATATGTAGCAAAACAAGATACTCAAACATTTAATTTCAAAAAGAAATGAAAAAACAAAAAAACAAAAAAAAGGGGGGTGGATCAAGCTTCGATCGTTTGTCCCACACATTGTGGATAAAATCTAGGTTGTTTGTCCAAAAATGCATGCTCGCTCTAAGGCAATGAAACTTCAGGTTGTCCATTGGGTGAGTATCCAAAAAGGTGGCTTAGTGAGAAATTCATGCCTCTCTGTCAGCTTCTCACCATATAATGAGAAATTCATGCCCACATTTAGGCTTCTCATCATATGCTAACCATACCAAAGCTATACCTCATGATAACTTTGACAAGGCACCACATAACAATGAAGTTCGAGCTTCATGAGGCGAGCAAAGCTTCGTATGCTTGAAACTCATTAACAAACAAGATGGCACCACATGCAAGAAAAGTGTGTTATGCAAGGTGGCCATATAACCAAAATTGTAAATATGAAATAGTGTAAGGTTTCTTCTTGGGGAACATTATGCCCAATGTCTCCAAGAGAGGAAAAGTAAAAGAAATGTCACATTCTCAAAGGAAATCAAACCCAATGATACCACCAAGAAAATGACACATCGCAAGAAAAAATATAATTGCACAGTGAAACATGGGTGTTGATGTATGCCCCCACTTTAAAGCGGTTGCTAACACCATTTCTATGAGAAATTTCTTTAAAGTAGAAGAAGACATGAGAGGTTATTCAGAAATCCCTATGCCAAGTCATATGTTCTTGAATGAGATAGGGATTTCCCCAAAAATATATAACACAATATGTCACATGCGAGCCAACTTAAGGCATGTTGTCCACATCCCAAGCTTGCTCTTATATGTACATGAAAAGTGATCAACTAGCCAAAAGATACAATGAAAAGTGACATACAAGAACAAGGCTACCTAAATCATTTCCCCCACTTAGTGCAAGACAAGGATGAGCCGAGATGATTGATGAGAAAAAAGTATCGATTAGAGGAATTAAGTGCTTCAACACAAGGAAGAGTGCCACATTCCTTAACATGTTGAATTGTGTCACTTAAAGCCTTGCATTCATTAGTAGAATGACCATGAACTCTATGATATCAACAAAATGAACTCTTGTAGTAAAATTTCTTTCATGTTCTTGGAGGAGGAGATATCAAACAATCTTGGAGGATTCTCAACAAGATACTCTCTTGATCAATAGTAGAAGATGTTCCTTTATTTTGCAACAAAGATATCTCTTGCTTAGTATTAGGTGTCATAATTACACAAGACTCCTTAGATTGTGAGATTTTATACTCTCCTCTACATGAGGGTGTAAAATCTATCAAATTCCAATCGTAAATGTTTTGTGTAATCTAACATTAATGTTAAGTGAGGATTTCATTGTTTCTTTAGTTTCTTTCGAAGGATAATACTCAAGAACACTAGTGTCTATTAGTTTAGGATGCATTAATGTTAAATTTGGCTTAGAGGAATCTTTTGTAAGAGTGTTGATATTCTGTGAAGGCTTGTTTGTTTGTTTTGAGGGACAATAACCAAGACTGCTAGTCTTTTCTTGCGTGTTAGACTCTATAGGGACATGGATACCTTGTTCTCTAACACCGCATCCTTTTCCACAATAACCAAGTTGTTTCATAAGTCCATAAACTCTTCCATAAATATTTTCTGTTGCTTTTGCATTTGGTGGTTGTTCATATTCTATCTCATCAAAGTTTGTCGTATAATTTGCATCTTTTTCTAAAGTGGTTGAGGTGGATTCTTTAGAGGGGTCTTCCAAATTTTGTGTTGACATTATTGCTTTTTCTTTTCCCTTTTTAGAATATTTGCTTATGATCTTGTATTCTCCCATGAATGATGTGAAATCTAAGGAACCCAATCATCTTCTAATAGCTTCATGACTTCCTCAATATTTTTTTCTTTGTCTTTTTTTTGCACAAGTTGTACTTATGTAGTTGGTGTCAATGTTTTCAAAGGATTTTCCTTATTTTTCTCAATGTTTAACAACTATTTGGTTTAGGATTATCTTTGATTATGTAAACTTTTTTGTTTTATACATACAATGAAGAACAGAAGGTACCCCATTCATTGCATGAATATGTGTTCTACCTAAAAGAAGATTGTATGAAAGATTGTCAGGCATAACATGGATCAGTTTTTCTAATGTGGCCTTTCTAGCTATAATAGGAAAAGTGATCACACCAAGTAGTTGTTTTCCTACATTGTCAAATCCTTGAATCAATGAGGAATTAGTTTGAATTTTTTATTTATCCACACCAAGCCTATCCAAAAGGTTTACGCTACACACATTAAGAGTGGATCCATTGTTGACAATGGTTCACTTTATGCCTATTCTATTATATCTAGCTATTATCATGAAAGAATCATGTTGTTTTTGCACTTCCAAAGGAGGTAGCTCACTTTGGTGGAAAACAATGTCAACATTTATTCCTTGAATCATGGTTGTTATTTCATTCGTTTGCGCATTAGAAGGGATAGGAACTTGTAAATCATTTTGAATCATGTTATGACAATGAGGGGAAGCTTGAATAAGGTCCCATAATAATATCTTAGCAGGAGTATTATTTATTTGTTCAATAAGATTGTACTCCTTTTCACTTTGTAAAGGTAAACAAGGAGGACCAGGCAAGATAGGGTTAGGCAATGGAAGGGATGTTGAAGGTGTTTGTCTTGGTTATGGATTGTCTTTAGTGTTATATGTATGAGAAAAGGTATTATAACTCGACTGCTATAAAAAATTATTCTAAGGTGGGTAAAGGATAAGTTTGGGTTTGTTTTGAGTTTTTTGCTTGTGTGATGGTGGGTAAAGAATCAGAGGGTTCATAGGATGTCCCACAGGGTATGTAGGAGGTCCATTGATTGAGGGGGATCTAACAGACAGTTGTGTGTTCATAACCTCAACAGTTTTGGTTTGATGTCTTTCTAATGAAGGGGAATCTAGTGTCATCTTGTCACCATCATCTAAGGAAGCTAAAATGTCATCATTTTCTTGCACCATGATATCCTCCCTAGGAGGATATTTTTTAGGAGAACTACAAACTAGATGTTCATGACATTCAAAGGTTGGTTCTTCTAAAATTACTTTATCACAAGGAAGCCATCAATGGTTGGATTGTCTTGTGTATCAATGATGGCATTGTATTGTTCAATAAGATAGGTAGGAGGAGAGAAACAATGAAGACTCTCAAAACTCTCATTAATTGGTTCTTCTAACACCAAAATGTCTTATTCACAAATAGGAGAGATATTAGGAGAAGAATGGATATGATTGTTATGATTGCTCAAGGTTGTAATATCTTTCAATAAAGCATTCTAATATGGAGAGGATATGAAATTTTTCTTAGCATGCCTAGATAGTTAAGATACTAACATTGTTTGAACAAGAATGAAAAGTACTTTTATCCAATGTATACAAAGCTTTAAGAATGCAAATAATGTATATCCAAAGATGAAAATAACCTTTATCAAACTTATGCAAAGCTTCATGAATGTAAACATTGTGTATGCAAAAGTGAAAAGTACTTTTATCCATATTATGTAAAATTTCATAAATGTGAACATTTTCAGGTGTGATGTTTTTTTCTATTGTAATGACTTCAAAAATGAATACCCTAAATTGATGGTTTTGACCTAGATGTCTAAAATAGAAGTTACTAAAACTTTCTAGACTGATACTAGAGGTTACCAAAAAGCTTAGGAAGTACATAAACAAGGTTTTTAATGCTAAAAAAGGCACTTTCAGGCCCGATCTAGGACTAAATCACCCAGAGATTCATATGAATCCCAGTCAGGGTTTTTCAAGGGTTCAAATGCTAAAAAATACACAAAACAAAATTCCCAGAAAGTAGGCAAAACAAACTATACTGGGACTAAATTTCCCAGAGGGGTGTATTAGTCCTAGTTTAGGGTTTTTACACTGAAATCAACAAATTTTGAGTGAATGTAAAGGGTTTTGGTTTATATGATGTCTAGAATAATTGTAATTACATATTTTAGATGAAATTCAATTATGTAAGATGCAAGATTTTGAAACCCTAAATGCAAATTAACTAATGCAAACCCTAATGTAAAGTTAATGTAAGATAGATCTAAGAATATAATGCACTCCAAAACAAAAAATAAGGTGTTCTAATTGTAGGTTCACTAAAATGAAAGGAAGAAAATGGTCACTCTATAGTTTAGGACATAGAACAAGAAGTTTTCTTCACTTCTCATTTAAGGAAATCGTAGAGATCTCACCTCAAGGATGGAATGAAGGAAAGAGATCTACAATAGGGATATCCTAAGGTATGTTTAGAGACCAAAGAGGGTATCACCACCAAGAAAAGCCTTGGAAAGACAGGTAATGAAAGTATCATGCAAACTTGACTTTTAATGACCTAGGATATAAAACTAAAAATCAGGACAAGAAATTGAGAATGAACAGAGATGCACCTGGAAGAAAGATGTGGCCAAAACAAGCTCTGTAACCTTGAAATTCTATTGTTTGATGCTCACTAGGAATTGTAAACCATTTTGGGTGATTTAGTCCCAATATAGGGTTTTTTGGCAGGGTTTGGAACCTACTGATGACTATTTTGGATTTTTTGAAGACTAGAAAAAAGTAGTATTGGGACTCACCACTATTCTTCTTGCTACAAGCTCCTCATTTTGGCTCCAAAATCATGTTCTTATTGCAACACCATTGCTATCGAAGGATTTTCAAGCTTCATCTCCTCTATGCAATGGTGTCACTCTCTTCTTTTCACTATTGGCCTTGAGAGCTTGTAGTCATAAAGGTAATATTGTGTTTGTTTATTTGGATGCAATATCTTTTTTATCGGATAACATTGAAATTGTCTTTGACTTCTATCTAGTGTTACCACTACCTTTCTATTTCCCTTATCAATTTCCATACTTTGTGGCTATTTTAGTTGTTTGTGGAGGTGGGAACATCAAAATGGGGGTTTGACTAAGGTAGACCTCGAATACAACCCAACATTTTTCCCTCCCCTATGTGTGTAGTTATTTTTGAGTGGAGCTAATTGAAGAATTGAGAAGTGGGAAGCACGATACCTTTTCCTACCTTCTCCTTGTCATTTCTAGTGTAAATCTTTTAGTGTCCTTTTCATTATATTTGTTGTTTCTGTACCATTTTATTCTCTATCAAAACATAAAACAACACATAGTCAGGAAGTTAGTATGTTCCTTGTGTTCTTTTCTATTTTCTAGACCTGTGTTCGTACGGATGCTAGTGCGCCATGCTGGAGTTTGAGATCCACATTGTCATCCTCAAATAGTGCCCTATTTGGGTAGTGGATTGAACCTTGGAAGCTGGCTCTTTTGACTCCGTGAACATTCAATTTTAGCATAAGGAATTTGTGACAAGCTATCTACCCTTCCTTTTCAATCTATTTGGAAAACTCAAGGTAGTTGAGGGTAGCCTATTCCTTGGGGCTCTCTTGTGACCTAGAGTGCCGAGGGAAATGGGCTCCCCTTCTCTACAATATATATAGGATGGTAAAGTGACTTTGGGAGTTTCCCACTTATATACATCGTAGAGAACCTAGAGGCCAATGCCACTTTACTAATGCTTGTGTAACAACTTATCTTGTTAGTCAAGATTCTTCCCCTTCATATTGATATCATTGTGATTGTAGACAAAAATCCAAATATGATCCTTATAGTTCACATGGTTCTTCTTGTCACCAACATTGTGATTGTCGGGGTATGATATTGTACACCATTGCTTAAAATGTTATATTATAATGTTGTAATTAAATAATTATTTAGTTGTGATGCACCTAGGTGGTATGGTTAATCACAGTAGGTAATTATTTGGCCCAAACCACTTTATGTTGTATTGTAACATTGTATTATTATTTAATGTGTGGGAGACATGTGATAATAAATTAATATTAGGGAAAATATTAAATAAAGTGAAAACTTAGTACCCAATATAAAATAAGGGATCAGTGGTTTGTGTTCACATGGTTTTGTGGCATGTGGTTTTATCTTACCATTTGGTTGTATTTGTGTGAGTTTAAATCTATAAAAGCAAGCACATGTTTAGTGGTTAAGGTTGGTTGGATGAGTGGACTATCATTATTGAGTCTTTCTAAGGAGTCCATATGTGAAGTGTGGCATGGGATGTGTGGATTCATGCTTGGAAACATGCGGATGCATTGAGAGGCTTGATGTTTCAGAGGTATTCATTGTAACTCTTGTATTACTTTATTGTTGAATAACATGATAGAGTATGGATGCTTTTGGAGACTAGATTTTTCTTTCTTGAAGGTTTTCCTAGGGTATATCTTGTGTTATCTTGTGACTTGTCTATTTGATCTACACATTATGATTACTTGTATGAATGTTTATCTTTTATGGAGTTGTGTAGGAAATGGATTAATATTGTCGATTGAATGCATTATTTTCTAATAGTGATTAGTGTCTTATACCATGTGGCCAATCTTCTACATTCTAGAATAAATTTGGACCTTCTAGCATTAATGTGGAGATTCTAGTAGGCTTGAGAATGAGAAGTTCTCCTACTTGAACCTTTGTTATCTCTCTTGTTCATGTAGATTTTGTTTTAAAAACAGAAAAGAAAATGTTGATATCATCACTACTTGAGAGTTAATTCACAATAGCTAGGACCTTGATTGGATATCTAGTCCAACTCTTGATAAAGATCCCCTCTTTCTCCTTTTCATATAATTGTGGTAGCTTAAGTGTGTGACTACCCATTATTATTTTTAGTTTTTTCTTTCGACTTAAACTTTCTAAATACAACAATCTTTCACTCATTTTTATATCAATATTATATTATATTTTTATGTCGAAGGTGTTCCTTATATGAAGTATGTAAACCTCATTTTGTCCATCGATGGTTAAAACTCCTCGAGAAAGGATGCAAGATGGTTAAATAAATCTCCATCATTCATCGCTTTTTATTGTTTTTCCCTTCACTATTTTCTATGTAAACAACTCTAACACTTCTACAAAAGGAACAATTTTTAAACTATACATGCAATATTTTTGCATTTTATTATCATCAAACTCAATGTGTCCACATACATTGCCATGCTATATTACACTAACCAATTTGAAAGATGCAGTACAAAGCACAAAACACTATCTAAAGTGAAATATCTTTGATGAGAACGATACGACACAAGTGGAAAGTGGGCCAAAGACATCTCCACCATGTGCAGTCTTAAGCATCTTCAAATGTTCAATTGTAACTTGTCTGGGCCAATTCCCCCTTCCCTAGCAAATATTACCTGTCTAACCCATCTCCAACTTGGTGGAAATTTCTTCTTCTCCTCCATACCTGTTTGCTTATGTAAAACCTTTCCAAGCTAGTTTCTCTCAAGCTTGGTACCTATTACCTCAATGGTTCCATGCCTTCTCATTCGTTGAGCCTTGTAAACCTGCAAGAAGTTGAATTGTTTCTCAATTTGGACTTTGGAGGGAACCTTTCAAGCATTCTTCTGCAATACTCTACATCACTTAACAACCTTATTCTTAAAGCAACAAGTGTAGTAGGATCCATTCCAAAGTCAATTGCCAACATCTCCCTGTTAACTCTCTTGGATCTCTTTGACTAATTTTTCTAAGGTTGCTTCCTCCCACCATTTTAAATCTTATAGGACTTGTAGTGTTGGATATCTCAAACAACTATTTAAAAGGAAGAATATCGTCATTTGGGGTTAAGCTTCCTCCACGAACACCATTTCCTTTGGTCTATATCAATCTTTCATACAACCAAATGGAGAGTAGCATCCCCTCCATGTTGTTCAATGCATTTAGGAAGCTTGACCATGTTGAATTGAGTCGAAACCAATTGACCATCACCATTCCATCCCCTGCCCAAAATCTTACCTCCCTCACATGGCTTGATCTGAGCAACAATGAACTGACAGGTAAAATGCATGCCTTGGCCAACTTTGAATTTGTTTACAAGTTTGGGTTTTGGCACTTGCCTCACTACTGACCTTGCTTCAAATTTGTTCACAAGTTTGGGTATTGGCTTTACAAATGTTGTAGGCTTTCTTTGCTCTAACTAAGGATTTTGTATTGGAGTATTTAAAGTATGGTTTTTGCAAATTTGTAGGATGCAACATTGTTCACCTTCGAAGCTCATCATTTCTAACTTTGCTAGAAATTATTGAAGGAGCCTTTTTCTTATTACTTTACACCATTTGTCATTACTGCATTGTCCACATTGTGTTGTAAGGAGCTATTGATCGTCAAAGCTTGTGCCTCTCCAACAACCTTATGGGAAATTTAGCGAGTGGGGGACTGATTTGTGCCTCACTAAATACCTCTGGGATTTTAATAGAAAGCTGGTTCTTCTCTAAGTGTTGGAGAAAAGGGTAGAAAGAAATATAAACATAAAACATAAAAATGGTGATACGCGAAAGCTTTTACAACATTTCAAACCCAATCTTTCCTATGAATGATATATTATACATAAAACACCACAACCCTTCATTGTTGGGAATATAATGAGCAACAAAGGCTAAATACAAGCAGAGTGCAGTCTTTCAAATCTCCCCGTAGGAAGTGTTCATTAAGTTTTGATCAAACATAAAGAATTCTGAGGTTAATAGAAAACATTCAAGAAATCGCATAAACTCTTCCTCTTCTTACAACATAATATAACAAAACAACAACCCTTAAAAAAAATAGAGAAGTTCACAGACATAATCCAATTTTCACAAGTTATTATCCTAGCTATAAGCCTACAACATGGAAATCAACTACTCAAACTATTTGAATTCAACTTAACACAGTGTTTCATTTTGAATGAAAGCATAAAGAAGGAAACTTGAAAAAGGCCATAACGTGCATAGTCTCAAAGATTTCTTCCAAACAATTCATGCTTAAATATCAAATGAACTTTAAAACAGAGGTCAGATGCCAATTCGATAATAGTTTGAGCATAAAAAATATAACATGCTAGAGAAAAGCAATTTTTGCTAATTCTTCTTCTGAAAATAGTTCTATAAGTTTAGAAAACTAAAGAAACTTTTCTCGAGAAAAGGAAACTGAAACTTGGAGCCCTTTCCTTCTGTTGCTGCCTCTCATTTATAGCTAAAAAAAAGGACCACCGCCACATTCCAAAAGTAATTGCTTCCAGATGTTGGCATTTGATAGCTCATGATCTGATCATAGATCTTTAATTAGGTCATAGCAATCTTTGCTCATCAATTCTCAACTGCCACATTAATGCCCTTTAGATATTTAGTAAAGATCGTTATCTGAAAATGATCAGATCCTAGAAAATAGCCTGGAAAAAGTCTAGTTGACCAATCACGTAACCCAACAACGTCGACTCAAAGTTTCCATCTCAAAAACCAAAAAGGACCCAACAAGCTTCGACGAACTCTAAAGATATGACTTCATAAAAGTGCTAATTGCCCGCAACGAAGAGATGATGTGTCAAGCGGGAGGGATATTTAGACTTGTGAAAATCATCCTTGAGAAAATCTCTGTCAAGTTGACATGTGCTTTGACTCTCTCTCGAAAGGAAGGCGATAAATAAAAGTTGTACATCCACCACGTGGCGCATTGCACACCTTTTCAAACAACTTTACTTTGAGCACATACATATCCGAAGCCAAAAACATATAAAAGTCAAAAATAAAAATGATTAAGGCAAAAATGCTTCACATGAACCATTCCCCTGAATAACAAGCCTATCAAATCTAGATCCTATCTTACTCATTTCCCTTCTTGGATCAGATAATCATCTTGGCTTTGCACTTGGTGTTTTCATTTTTGTTCTCACCTTGAAAGGCAATTGTCTAGGCAATTTTATTGCACATTTAGAATCCACCATATAGTGCATTTGTTTGTTGAATATTGTGGCTTTCTTCAATGATTTGAAATGTTTTAAAAATTTCTACTTTTGTTGGTCATTATTTGTACTAGAAAAAGAAAATATCCTTTCAAACATTTATACAAACTTGGAAAAACAAAAATTGGAATCTTCACAAAGGATCTAAGAGGGCCTCACCCTACCTAGATGACTTATTAGTTTTAGTTTCTGTGTAGAAAATTCGTAAGGCTATGTAATGTTGACTTGGAAACACACCATACATAAGAAATCTATAAGGCATAATAACTATTTTCATACCTCACTTACAAAAGCCTTGGGTGGTGTCATATTTTCATATCTTGTATCAACCTCAACTACATTTGAATTATCAATAAAAGAGCATAAGGAAACTTGAAATTATATATCTTTGTTTTTCTCTCCCTATCCCCCTCTCTATATCTCCTTATATCTCTACCATTCTATCTCACCATCTCTCCCTCTCCCTCTCCCTCTCCCTCTCCCTCTATATCTCTTTATCTCTCTATCTCTCTCTATCTCCCTATCTTTGTCTTTATCTCTCCCTCTCCCTCTATCTCTCTAGATCTATTTATCTCCATATTCGTTGCTTGCTCTATCATAATCTTTACGGATCTTCTTCGATCTCTCGCCGATCCTTTCGATCTGATCTGGATCTTGATCCTGATCTTTTGATCGAAACTCCATTCCCTTTCTCCTCGCTTTTTCCTCCCATCTCTCCCTTTATCCCTTTCTCTCTCTCTCCCGCTCTCTCCATTTTGCAAACATAACATGATTCTATTGGTAATGGTGCCCGATTATCTTCTTGATTTAAAAAGATAATTTATTTGAAGCTATCACTTCTACATTGAGACCTTTCTTACACAAACAATATCATTTGATAAATAGCCTACCATTTGATGTATGCAAAAACTAGACCCAAATTTTGCCTTATTGACCTTCCATGCCTCTTCGACGTACCCATTGCACACCAAGGTGTAATTGCTAGTTTATTTAATATAATATTTCACATTCTTCATCCTAAGGAAAAATAGAGAGGGAAAAAAGGGGGGTTTGTGGTGAAAAACCGGGTTTTGGGGAAGTAAAAGCAACGATTGGATTGATGAAAACAGCGTTTTGGCAGCTTCTCAATTATGAAGTTACAACTTCGTCTAATTAATAGCTGGCACGCACCTGTGACGCAAGCTGTTCGCTCTGTGAGAGAGAGAGAGAGAGAGAGAGAGAGGGTTACGCAAAAACGGCAGTCTAATAAAGGAGGTGTCCTCGCCTCATTGTGGTGACAGAAGGAGAAGAGAAATGGCGAGAAGTTTGAGCTCCAATTCATTTAGAAGTGCATTTTCAGTTTCTTCCTCTTTCAGAAGACGCAATGATGAGGAAGAAGACCTCATATGGGCTGCCATAGAGAGGCTTCCCACCTATGATCGCTTGAGAACGTCCATTCTCCAAGATGCCTCCGCCTCCCAACCGATAGATGTTACCAATCTCCACCAACACAGTCGACAGCAACTCATTGACAGGCTGGTTAAAGTAGCAGATCAGGATAACCAAGTCTTTCTTAGAAAACTTCGCGAGAGGCTCGACCGGTTAGATGTTTTTATACAACACTTTATGCTTAAATTTGTTCCACTACAATTCCTTCATTTGCTAAGTCTTCTTCTGGTACGCAGAGTTGGGATCATCTTACCCGAAATCGAAATCCGTTTTGAGGAGCTCAATGTTTCGGCTAATGTCTACATGGGCAAACGCGCATTGCCAACCCTAATTAATTGGAGCGTTAATATGTTAGAGGTAGGATGCGTTTTTCCTCCCCAGATCATTTTTTTAATTTTCCACTCGCAATATGGTGAAATGGAGTGTAGCAAGTAAGATCTTTTACAGTTTCTGACATGAAATTTCCACAGTTCATAATGGTTTCAAGTTTAGATTTTTTATGGGCATGTTTATCTACCAAATTTTATGGGCATGTTTGTCACTAAAACAGGATGTTTTGGGATCACTTGGGGTCTGTAAAACCAAGAAGAAAACGTTGAGGATTCTAAGGAATGTCAGCGGTATAATCAAACCCGGAAGGTAAATGAATATAGTCATTCATATTTATTACTCCTATCATGATTATGGTGATTGTATCTGATTCCTGTTTTGGTCTGCTTATATACAGAATGACCCTTCTTCTTGGACCGCCTGCCTCGGGCAAAACTACTCTATTATTGGGACTGGCTGGAAAATTGGACGCGATTCTTCAGGTAAGCAAAAGTATCAGGTTCCCGAATAGCTGTCAATATTCATTGCTTCAGAAGAGTATGTTAGTACAAACAGGGATTAACAATGAATATTAAAGAGGAGTCGAATATTCGTACATATATACTTTAATGTGTTTATTGTAACACTGCCAACGTTAATTTCTTCAAAAGAGTATGTCAGTACAAACACGGGATTATCGATGAACATTAAAAACGAGTAAAATCTTATTGGGTCTTGCATATATACTTTAAATGAATGAATTAATGATTTTAATAAGGTCCACGAGATCAGTCAGTTGTGGGACCTATGGAATGAATTTGAAAACCGCCTTTGCTAAAACAACAAAAAATCGCTGATCTTATGAATGAATGAATGATTGATTTTAATTATGTCTATGAGATCAATCACTATATGGGACCCATGAAATGAATTTGAATACCACCTTTGCCAAAACAACAAAAAACTGCCACCCCACGAACTATTTCATATTGTTTTCTAGCTCATATATACTTCAAAGTGTTTGTTGTGGTGTTACATGGAATTTTATTTTTTTATAAAAAAATATGGTGGAAGTTTGATTCTTATTGAATTGCATAAGACTTCTTTATAGAAATATATATCGAGTGGAAGTGATTGTTTAGGTATTGTGTTCTGAATTTTTTTAATTTTAGTTGACATTTTATATTGTGTAGTATAAGATTTTAAGTAGGTTTTAATAAAAATATATAGTGGAAGTGGACGTGAATTTGTACAAGATTATTTTATTATATTATTTTTTAATAAAAATATAGAGTGGATTTAATTTTTTATCGTGTTTCTATAAAAATATGTAATACAAATCAAGTCTTATAAAATTGATTTTATTAAAAAAAATATAGAATGAACTTTTTAATCATTTTGTTTCTTCATAAAAATAGTGTAGATATAATTTTTTATTGTATTGTTTGACATTTTTTTTTTTTTTTTATAAAAATAGAAAATGAAGACCAAATCTTATAAAACTCCATTATATTATTTTTTTATTCAAATAATACAATAATTTTTTTTTTTTCTATTTTTCATATCAAGATAAAGTGGAAATCATTTTTTATTGTGTTTGAATTTTTTTTATTTTTATCAAAATATATATAAAAGTCAACTAGTATTAAATTGTAAGAGAATTTTTAAATAAAGGCATATAGTGGATATGATTTTTTTCTATTAATTTTTAATTAATAAAAGGAAATATCTTTTTATGAATGGGATAGTGTAGGTTCAGTTCACTTGTTCTTTTTATTACTATGGTGATTGATACTAATAATTAGACAAAGGCTTGGGTGCTTCTTGTAGCTCTTTAGAAAGCTTGTGAACTAGGTTGGAATAAGATAATTTGTGAGATAGATTCAATGATTTCAGCCTCCCTTCTAAATAATAGAAGGTTTCAAGATTGACATCTTATGTTAAACAATTTTTTTGTCTTTAACAAAATTACGTGTCTATTTGCTTTGCTCATATCCCCAGATAATAGAATGCTATTATGAATTGTTAGGTCAAATAGATCTCTAATGTTAATCATGTTAGGATTTTCATCCAAGATCATGACAACAAAAACCTTATGCTTCCACAAATATACACTTGCAAACAATATGCCTAATCTTCCATAATCAAAATGATATTGATAAAAGAGTTGATTTGATTACAATATGAGCTTGCCTAAATAGGCAAGGAGATGAAGGTAGTCATGTGAAAAGCAATGACTAACTGACCCTTCAAAGATTGAACACTTGTTAACTCACATGATATGTGTTGTAGTGAGTTGCAAGTGATCATGCAAGAGGTGTAGAAGTGTCTCACAAAGTGAGAACACTTGTCTCAACCACATGAGGTCAAACAAACCTCTAAAAGTCTTTTAAGTGAGCTTAAGTGTAGTGTGAATATGAATCTGCTAAGTAGGCTAATAGCTAACTGATTTGAGAATAGCTCTTTTCACACTAACACCCCCCCTTAAGTTTTAATACATAGGGAGTAAGCTAGAAACACTGAAAATATGAGTCTCGACAACAAAGCCTGATAAGGTACTCATTTACAATGCAATCTCTCACAAATGGAGAAAAAGGAGAAAACCCAATGTGAAAAAAAATCCTCTCCAAAAAAGAGAATTAGAAGGATTTAAGACCTGAAAATATCCCTTGATGATAGGAACATGATGATGAAGAACTCTTGAAGCATGTAGAATATATAAACTTTGTTGATGATGAGTTGGTGTTTGTTGGAATCAACAAATCTACAAGAACTGTGGATCAAGATGTGGGATACAAAATACTGCGCGAGTGAACATATGAACGCTACTCAACCAATATACACAAAATCAATCAAACTCTATGAAGTCAAAAATACATTTATTATTGTGATTACCTAGAGTACTAGAATCTCAAACGATGATCCACTAAATTAATCTCCCATACAAGAGATCAAGATAGAAGGTTCATGAGGTCTCCCAAAGAGAAGATTTTGCTTCATTAAAAGAAGTATTAGCATAACACATCATAGTCCCCACTTAATGCTAAGAGAAATAAGTAGATAAATTGAGATCGAGAGTGTGTAAGGAATGTAGAGATGTACAAGGTGTGCCCCAAGACACTCACATTAGGTGAGAATCACAAGAATCCATATTGTTATGGCATAGCCCCCCATTACACTTTATAATTCAGTGTATGTAATTGAGTAGGAGGTATGTACAACAATTTTCCAAATTTCCTCCCTAAGGAACACACATTCAATTTTGTGGCACTTCATATGAGTGCATTTACAATCATTTTGCTAATTATAAATTCTTCAAAGTTTATTGTCATGAGACGGACATAGATTAGTGTATGTCTTGCAAACCTCAATAAAAGACAAAAAAACATAAAATTAAAACCCCCTTATTCAAGGAATGACCCCTTTTGCCAAATTCATTGCGAAAGAGAAAATTGACTCCTATTTTACAAATTTTTAACTAAGGAAAAAAAATTGCACCTCCCCCATATGCTTCCCTTTGCCAAATTCATTGCAAAAGGAATTGACTTCCTCTTTTGCAAATTTTTAACTATGGCAAAAAAATTTAAAAATCAACAATCAACACTACTCTTGAAGAATGAACATTGCCTTTTCTTTCTTTGTGAAATTTGAACAACAATCAACAAAGAAAACATAACTTTCTTCTCGTTGTCCTTGAGAATAGGTTTAGGCACTGGAAAGAGTCCTGGTGTCTCCAAAGAGGTTGTGCAGGAATCTTCTTTAAACCATGAACATGACATAGAAGTTGGTAGAAAGCACAAGAATGTGTGAAAGTCGCAGATGTAGCCGTGAAAATTAATAGTGTTGATCCTTTATATTCACAATACTCGCCTTCAACAAGATCACATACGTCCTTTGAATACAAGATCATGCCTTCTCACTAGAATTAGTCTACAAAACTTCAGTCGGCACAATGAATCCCTCCAATTGATTTCCTTTGCAAAGAAAAACATACAACTGCTCCAAAATTCCAACCTCACAATGGAGATCAATTTTACATGCAAATTAAATTACATAAAAACTATACTGGCTGCAAGATTTTGGGAAGGATTTTTGCTGCATAGCTTTGATACCATGTTAGGATTTTCATCCAAGATCATGACAGCAAAAATGTTGTGCTTCCACAAAGATACACACTTTCAAACAATATGCCTAATCTTCCATTATCAAAATGATATTGATAAAAGAGTTGATTTGATTACAATATGAGCTTGCCTTAATAGATAAGGAGATGAAGGTAGTCATGTTAAACACCATGACTCACTAACCCTTAAAAAATTGAACGCTTGTTAAATCACATGACACGTGTTGTAGTGAGTGGCAAGTGATCATGCAAGAGGTGTCTCACAAAGTGAGAACACTTGTCTCAACCACATGAGGTGGAAAAAACCTCTAGACGTATTCTAAGTGAGTTTAAGTGTAGTGTGAATATGAATCTACTAAGTAGGCTAACAGCTAACTGATTTGACAATACCTCTTTTCACACTAACAAATCACACTTGGAAGGCCATCGATTGGGCATCCTTGTCTTGTGCTCAATCTTTGTAGTTTTTTCAGTTCCCCCATACTAATTTGGTTTGATATTTCTATTTTGTTGTTTCTCAATATTTTATGTTTTATTGGTTTCATATTTCTTGAATTTCTCGATGTGGTGGGTTTGTGGAAAACCTCCTTGAATGTTTATCCTTTACATTTTAATGACAACTATTATTGTTTGAAAAATATAATTTTCTATTATTCTTTAAATAATATATTTATTTTATTTTAAATAAAAATTAAAAATAAAAACCTCAATAATATGAATTTCAAGTCTTATCGTCCTCTGCGGGATTCCATTTTAGGTTGCAGGACAAGTAACATATAATGGTCATTCAATGAAGGAATTTGTGGCACAACGAACTTGTGCTTACATAAGTCAGCAAGATCTGCATATGGGAGAGTTGAGCGTACGAGAAACCTTGGACTTTGCCTCCCGATGCCAAGGCACAGGTTCAAGATACGGTATGTGTTCAGGTTTAAACCAGCTTTAAATGACTGGTTTTATATTTCAGGACACCTTCACAGTCAAGGCAACAATGTACTTTGTTATTCTTAAATGTGAACTGGTGTGATTTCAACAAAGCAATGTATACAACTTTTGAAGGCTGCATAAGTGTCAGATAAGCTGGGTGTCTTTCAATTCCTCTTATGCAATATTTTTATTGTTTGAAGCATCCAAAGCTCCAAATACTTTAAGTTGTTGATTTTCAGTTGAACAGATAAAAAATGTATATTGTGGCTTTCTGTAGATATTTTAAGCGAGCTTTCCAGACGAGAAAAGGAACTTGGAGTGAAGCCAGATCCTGATATTGATGTGTTCATGAAGGTATATCAAATAAGTAATTCATCCGACATAATAATGCATTAAATTAAGGTTATTCTTAACACAAGACTGTGATTTTGATTAAATCTTCAGGCAACAGCAATTGCAGGACAGAAATCCAACATTATGACTGACTATGTCTTGAAGGTAACTTGTAATTGAATTCTTTGTTAATGAATAATTTTTCTTAACAGTTTGAAAATAACGTTGCTTGTGGAACAGATATTAGGGTTAGACATATGCGCAGATACAATAGTAGGAGATACAATGCGTAGAGGCATTTCAGGAGGTCAGAAGAGAAGAGTGACAACAGGGGAGATGATGGTAGGATCTGCCAAAGCTTTTCTGATGGACGAGATATCCACGGGGTTGGACAGCTCCACCACATATCAGATTGTTCAATACTTATGCCACTACGTTCACATTATGAATTCAACAATGGTGATTTCTCTTCTGCAACCAGCCCCCGAAGTGTTCAAACTTTTCGATGATATCATTCTTTTATCAGAGGGCAATCTGGTTTACCATGGACCTTCACAATCCATTCTTGAATTTTTTCACTCAATGGGTTTTCAATGCCCTGACAGGAAGGATGTTGCAGGTTTCTTGCAAGAGGTATGATTAAATAATGTATAGTGTGGGGCAGTTCATATTGTTTAGGTTTAGACAATACATTTTAAGTTTTCATTTGTTTAGTTGTTCATTCAAAATTATATTAATTTTTTCATAGTCTTTTTATTAATGTGATTTTAGATGAGCCATCTAAATAAGTTAAAATTTAGATTATACTGTTCAAGTCAAACTATCGATATCCAATCTTTTTAATAATTTTTTTTTTCTTAACAATTATATGAATTATTTACTGAAATTTTTTATCAATCACAATCATCATCCACTCTCAATTAATCTCATAAATGTTTGATCATGAACTGTGATCAGTTGATACAAATAATCATGCAGTTTTCAATCCAAAAACTCTTTACCTCATTGTGATATTGCTATCGGGATTCAACTGTGTAGTTTTACGAGTCAAACTCATTGACTTATGTTTCATGAGTATTGGTTCACAAGAACAACCCATCTCTCATGATAATGAATGGTACACATAGAACTCATTGCATCCAGGTGATGCTCACGGAGGTGAAGCATTGGGCCTTTCGGAGAGGTCACCCATCACTGTACTAGTCCAGCTCAAGTGCACTTAACCACAGAGTTTTCTCCAAGTTTAAGCCCCACTCAGCTTGCAACCCCATTTGCAAAACCTTCAACAAGTGTTGTGCCTTATGAACCATTCATTATAGAGCCCCTTTAGCTCATCAATTGATAAGGAAGAGGTGTTTTTCACAGCGTGTCAAATTGTGATATTGCTATCAGGATTCAACTGTGTAGTTTTACGAGTCAAACTCATTGACTCATGTTTCATGAGTATTGTTTCACAAGAACCCATCTCTCATGATAATGAATGTTCCACTTAGCACTCATTGCATCTAGGTGATGCTCACAGAGGTGAAGCACTGGGTCTTTGCAGGAGGTCACCCATCTCGGTAGTACTCCAGCTCAAGCGCGCTTAACCACAAAGTTTTCTCCAAGATCATGCCCACTCAGCTTTTAACCCCACTTGTATAATATTTCATTCTCAGAAATTGTAAAACCTCCTGTTTGCCATTGTATAATATCTCCGTTTCTGACAGATTTGTGATTGGCGAGCCCTCAGGTAACGTCACCTAAAGACCAACAACAGTACTGGTGGAAGATGACGCAGGCATACAGATATGTGTCAGTAGAGGAGTTTGCGCAAGCATTTAAAAGCTTTCATGAAGGAGAGAAACTCTCACGAGAATTGGCAATACCATTCGATAAGAGACGATGTCATCCCGCAGCTCTCACTAAAGAAAAATATGGTTTAAGCAAAGGACATCTTTTTAAGGCATGTTTTGATAGACAGGTCTTACTAATGAAGAAGAATTCCGGTGTGCACATATTCAAGTTATTCCAGGTTAAAAACTTGGCCCTTATTCGATCATATTTTTATTTCAGAATGCGTAGATTATTACAATTGGGGTTTTTATTGATAGAAAACAGAGTGGCTTTTCAGATAACTATGGTGGCATCTCTGTCAACGTCAATTTTCATTCGTACGCGTATGCATCATAGAAATGTGGCGGATGGGTCCATGTACATTGGAGCTCTGTTTTTGGCCCTGCTCCTTAATATGTTCAATGGAATTTCAGAAATGGCAATCATACTTGAAAAGCTTCCAGTGTTCTACAAGCAGAGAGATTTGATGTTCTACCCTTCTTGGGCCTACTCCATCCCGCTTTGGATTACTCAAATTCCTGTTTCATTGATAGAGTCCTTTTCATGGGTGGCTCTTACCTACTATGGGATCGGTTATGCTCCCAATCCCAGCAGGTACAGCTACACTGCTCAATGTATTTCCATTTCTATTTACATTTGCACTATGCTAAACTATGTTTTTGTACAGGTTTTTGGGACAGTTTTTACTATTGGCTGTCCTCCATCAGACCGGGCTAGTGCTGTTTCACTTCATAGCTTCAGTTGCAAGGACTCTAATAATCGGCAACACTGTCGGCGTGTTTGCACTTATGGTGATCTTTCTCCTAGGTGGTTTCATTGTGTCAAAAGGTGCGTGCAACTAATTTATACTTAGTGTAATACAATTTTTCATTCGTTTTAATATAGATTTGTTAGAAATAAGTCGCATTCAAATGAAAGATGGGTTGATTTTTTTTTATCAGTAGTTTAGTAGTAGAGCACTTAGTAAAAAATGGAAAGTCTTAGGTTCAAGTTCTTACTGGTCTATTGGAAACTCAACATGGTATCAGAATCAAGTCAAATTAGGAGCCTTAAGCATTCTATAAAGTGGTTTAAGGGGGATGTTGGAAATAAGTGTTTGTAATTGATGCATGAGTTTCACCATAAAACTGCTGCATGTGCTTTCAGTGTCATGCACGGTCATGCTGTGTGCCTTCTCTGTGATGCACAGTTACTAAGGTTTTAGATAATTAATGTTAGAAATAGTTTGTATGGATATCTATTAATAGTCTTTGAATTTCATTTTATTTATCAGTTAATAAGAGCTAATGCATGCATGATAGATGTTATGAAAAGAGGTTACAACCTCTATAAAATACTATCTTATTGCCTCATTTAAAACATAGTCCGAACAATCAAATTCATTCAAAAAAGTTGAATAAAAGTTTTTATTACTTTGTGTTAAAACAATTTCTGCTTGTTTGTCTGAGTTTAAAGTCTACAATAAA
>VDFB02075321.1:334266863-334298349 GCA_007258455.2 Sequoia sempervirens | reverse complement strand
TTTCAAAAAAGCAAAAAAAAAATTGAACAAAGCTTTTTCAAAAACTTTTTAAAAAAGAATTTACAATAAAAAACTACACAATTTTTTTGCAGAAAAATAATTTTTTTTTTTTTTTTTTTATGAATTATTTTACCTCGCACTGTGTGCACGAACGGTACAAGGGCAATACAAGTAAAAAAAATTTGCCTCAGAAATCAACTGAACCAAATATAGGCGAGTTTACAATCGATCTTTAGGTTTTTGGCCGCTCCGAATGCAACGATGAGGTCCATTTGGGCTCAAAATGCTCTGAAAAATTGAGCACCCCCTGGATCTAACAAAAATTCCCTTTCTTCAAACCCTCACAAATCTGACAAATAGAAGCCAAATTTGACGAAACAGAGGTTGATCTTGACTATTCCGATAGCTCTGGATTCAATGGAGATATATGATTTGAACCTGGATGCACTAAAAATTCCCACCTCTTGGATCAAAAAAGACAAACCCCAAACCCTTGAAGCTCCAAAAAATCCTTCAAAACACGAACAGGAATCAACAGGTCTGGAGCTTTGATACCATGTAGAAGTTGAGAAAGCCAACTTCACAGACCCCAAAGATCACCTGCATGCAAATAACCTATCACATAAAGGAAGAGATGGAGACAAAAAAGAAAGGGTGCTTTGCAAGCTTCAAGAGAGATTGCATTGACTTAATTGAAATAATTACAAAGATCAATCCTTAAAAGGAGATCATGCAAAACCTAAAAGTAACCCTAATAGGTAGACATTTAATAATTAATATAATTATTAAATGTCACAATATGCAAACTAAAGTGAAATCTTAAGAGAGGAATAAAGGTAACTTAATTAACATAATTAAGTTAAAACCTTTACTCTAATAGAAGAGATAGCAAGGTAGGGTGGGAGAGATAGAGGGAGGGAGAGAGGAAATTAAGGAGACATGGAGAGGTATGTAGAGAGAGTGAGGGGAGAGAGATAAGTAGAGAGGGATGGGGAGAGAGTTAGAGTGAGGGGGGAAGTTGGGAAGGAGGGAGAGGTAGGGTGGGATGGATTGATGAGCAGCAGGCGGAGATGATGGCAAGGATAAAGAGTGGGGCGGGGAGGAATGATTGGACGGAGGGCAGGTGAAAGATGTCAGGGCAGGCTGAAACAAGCAGGCAGAGGTGAGGGGTGGATGGGTGGAGGACAGAGGAACGAGAGGAGGGAATGGACAAGGGAATGGAGGAAGGAAGGAAGGAGTGGAAGGAGGAAGGAGGGGATGGAAGGATATGGGGGGAATGAAAGAGGGAGCAGGAAGGGAGGGAAAGGATAGGGTGAGTGGAGATAAATAGAAGTAGAGAGGAAAGGCGAGAGAGATGGAGAGAGATGTATACATTTCTCTCAATTCCTTGTAGTTTTATTATAATAAATATGATATTTTAAACTCCCTTGTAGGAATCTATCAAATAATTTTTAATAATATGTTATATTATTATATAATATTATATTTATATATCATATAATATGTAATATCTATATATTATCTTGAAAGGAAGAAAATTGTCGCTCTATAGTTTAGGACATAGAACAAGAAGTTTTCTTCACTTCTCATTCAAGGAAACCCTAGAGATCTCACTTCAAGGATAGAATGAGGGAAAGAGATCTGAAATAGGGATAACCTAAGTTATGTTTAGAGACTAAAGAGGGGTTTACCACCAAGAAAAGGCTTGGAAAGACAAGTAATGAAAGTATCATGAAAACTTGACTTAATGACCTAGGAAATGAAACTAAAAATCAAGACAGTAAATTGAGAATGAATAGAGGTGCACCTAGAAGAAAGATGTGACCAAAACAAGCTTTGAAACCCTAAAATTCTACTGCTTGATGCTCACTAGGACCCATACACCAATCAAGGTGATTTAGTCCCAATATAGGGTTTTTGAGCAAGGTCTGAAACCTATTGATGACTGTTTTGGATCTATTGAAGACTGGCATAAAAGTAGTATTGGGACTCATATGCCTAGACTATTGCAAAGTGTCCCATTTTGTCGTGAAGTGTCCCAAGAGTATAATTTTGAAGTGAAACTTTGTGAGCCTCAAGTATGGATTAAATAAGCCTTTTCCCACTGGTTTCATGCAAAGAGGTTGGATATCTTGCTCTAGATCTGCATTTTCGTGAACCTTGACAACTTTGAAAATATTTGTAACTTTTCCATTTTGGTACTTTTGAGGGATTCAAATAAACTTTTTCAACCTATGAACCTGCAATCAGACAAAGAGAGAGAGAAAAAGTGTTGTTTTTGTTAGGAAATAAGGGTTTTCCTTAGTCAAACCATGTTTGGGTAATTAAACAGTATGATGAAACAATGAAACATGAACAATGATACCTTAAATGATGTCTTGTAAATCTAAAATCTATCATGAAGTGGCCATGAAGAATGTAGATCTTGATCTTGAATTGGATATGGAACAATGCTTAACTTGGATCTTGAATTGCTTCAACAAATGATGAAGAAATCTTCCCTTTAATTCCCTTGAATACTCTTGTAAACTCTTGTGATCACAAAATTTCTATTAGGAATGCTCTCTTGAAAGTCTTATGAAAATGAGTGATATAACCTTATATTTATACTTTGTTATGCCAAATTCCACAAAATTACAACACTGCAAGCTCACATTAGATCTAGGAAAATAAAATCCTACAAAGAATTTAAATTTCATTTAATTTTAAGCCACATAGGACTCATATGCCAGAAGTGGCATATGAGCCCCATTAGGCTAGGCTTTGGGACACATTTTTCAAGAAATGCTTAGATTTATGTGAAATCTAGATCGAATCCTTGAAACTTAGGTGGGACTCAAATGCCCAAGGTGGCGTATGAGTCTTGGATCACTAAATATGGGCCATAGAATCCAAAAATAATAATTTTTGATTGGTTACTTGATGTAGTCAGGATTATCCTCAGAAAGATGCATTAATTAAGGCTTGTGGATACAAAATAAGGCATAAATAATCCCACTTAATTAAGAAAACCGTAGATTAGAGTGAAAGTGTTAGGATACACTTTACAAAACCCTAAATAAGGAACCATTAAGTCTAGACATTTAGTTTGTAAGGGCCCAAAACTTAATGTGAAGGTGTAAATAAATACACTTTACAACACTAAATAAAGGAAAAATTATGTCTACTTAGCTTAAAAGGGCTCCAAATCAAATGTGGATGTGTAAAAAATATTACAACACTAGATCAAGGTGACATTAGGTTTGTTTTCAATGTTAGTAATTCCAAAATTAAGTGTGAAAATGTAAATGATGGAATTTTTTTTTCTATGCTTCCGTTTTAGCCCCCACCACTTTAGTGAGGAGGGATGGAACTTGCATCAAATGCACTAAAGTAGACATTCAAGAAGTCCCGAGTGTACCAATGCGGATGAAAAAAGGATGGAAAAGTCAAAGAGGAGGTGGAAAAAGCCTCAAGATCCAAGATCCTACATCAGAGCCAACATAAAGAAAGAGGACACAAGGTGTATGATGTATGTAGCAAAACAAGAGATACACAAACATTTAATTTCAAAGAAAGAAGCTTGAAAAAGAAACTTAAAAACAAAAAAAGAAGAGTTGGATCGAGCTTAGATGCGTTTGTCCCTTGGATAAAATCTGATTTGTTTGCCCAAAAATGCATGCTCGCTCTAAGGCAATGAAACTTTAGGTTGTCTGTTGGGTGAGTATCCAAAAAGGTGGCTTAGTGAGAAATTCATGCCTCTCTGTCAGCTTCTCACCATATAATGAGAAATTCATGCCCACATTTAGGCTTCTCATCATATGCTAACCATACCAAAGCTATACCTCATGATAACTTTGACAAGGCACCACATAACAATGAAGTTCGAGCTTCATGAGGCAAGCAAAGCTTCGTATGCTTGAAACTCATTAACAAACAAGATGGCACCACATGCAATAAAAGTGTGTTATGCAAGGTGGCCATATAACCAAAATTGTAAATATGAAATAGTGTATGGTTTCTTCTTGGGGAACATTATGCCCAATGTCTCCAAGAGAGGAAAAGTAAAAGAAATGTCACATTCTCAAAGGAAATCAAACCCAATGATACCAGCAAGAAAATGACACATCGCAAGAAAAAAGAAAATTGCACAGTGAAACATGAGTGTTGATGTATGCCCCCACTTTAAAGTGGTTGCTAACACCATTTCTATGAGAAATTTCTTTAAAGTAGAAGAAGACATGAGAGGTTATTAAGAAATCCCTATGCCAAGTCATATGTTCTTGAATGAGATAGGGATTTCCCCAAAAATATATAACACAATATGTCACATGCGAGCCAACTTAAGGCATGTTGTCCACATCCCAAGCTTGCTCTTATATGTACATGAAAAGTGATCAACTAGCCAAAAGATACAATGAAAAGTGACATACAAGAACAAGGCTACCTAACTCATTTCCCCCACTTAGTGCAAGACAAGGATGAGCCGAGATGATTGATGAGAAAAAAGTATCCATTAGAGGAATTAAGTGCTTCAACACAAGGAAGAGCACCACATTCCTTAAGATGTTGAATTGTGTCACTTAAAGCCTTGCATTCATTAGTAGAATGACCATGAACTCTATGATATCAACAAAATGAACTTTTGTAGTAAAATTTCTTTCATGTTCTTGGAGGGGGAGATATCAAACAATCTTGGAGGATTCTCAACAAGATACTCTCTTGATCAATAGTAGAAGATGTTCCTTTATTTTGCAACAAATATATCTCTTGCTTAGTATTAGGTGTCATAATTACACAAGACTCCTTAGATTGTGAGATTTTATACTCTCCTCTACATGAGGGTGTAAAATCTATCAAATTCCAATCATAAGTGTTTTGTGTAATCTAACATTAATGTTAAGTGAGGATTTCATTGTTTCTTTAGTTTCTTTCAAAGGATAATACTCAAGACCACTCCTTAGATTGTGAGATTTTATACTCTCCTCTACATGAGGGTGTAAAATCTATCAAATTCCAATCATAAGTGTTTTGTGTAATCTAACATTAATGTTAAGTGAGGATTTCATTGTTTCTTTAGTTTCTTTCAAAGGATAATACTCAAGACCACTAGTGTCTATTAGTTTAGGATGCATTAATGTTAAATTTGGCTTAGAGGAATCTTTTGTAAGAGTGTTGATATTCAATGAAGGCTTGTTTGTTTGTTTTGAGGGACAATAACCAAGACTGCTAGTCTTTTCTTGCGTATTAGACTCTATAGGGACATGGATACCTTGTTCTCTAACACCACATCCTTTTCCACAATAACCAAGTTGTTTCATAAGTCCATAAAATCTTCCATAAATATTTTCTGTTGCTTTTGCATTTGGTGGTTGTTCATAGTCTATCTCATCAAAGTTTGTCGTATAATTTGCATCTTTTTCTAAAGTGGTTGAGGTGGATTCTTTCGAAGGGTCTTCCAAATTTTGTGTTGACATTATTGCTTTTTCTTTTCCCTTTTCATAATATTTGCTTATGATCTTGTATTCTCCCATGAATGATGTGAAATCTAAGGAACCCCAATCATCTTCTAATAGCTTCATGACTTCCTCAATATTTTTTTCTTTGTCTTTTTTTTGCTCAAGTTGTACTTATGTAGTTGGTGTCAATGTTTTCAAAGGATTTTCCTTATTTTTCTCAATGTTTAACAACTATTTGGTTTAGGATTAGCTTTGATTATGTAAACTTTTTTGTTCTATACATACTTCATTATACGATGAAGAACAGAAGGTACCCCATTCATTGCATGAATATGTGTTCTACCTAAAAGAAGATTGTATGAAAGATTGTGAGGCATAACATGGATCAGTTTTTCTAATGTGGCCTTTCCAGCTGTAATAGGAAAAGTGATCACATGAAGCAGTTATTTTCCTACATTGTCAAATCCTCGAATCAATGAGGAATTAGGTTGAATTTTTTATTTATCCACACCAAGCCTATCCAAAAGGTTTATGCTACACACATTAAGAGTCGATCCATTGTTGACAATGGTTCACTTTATGCCTATTCTATTATATCTAGCTATTATCATGAAAGAATCATGTTGTTTTTGCACTTCCAAAGGAGGTAGCTCACTTTGGTGGAAAACAATGTCAACATTTATTCCTTGAATCATGGTTGTTATTTCATTCGTTTGCGCATTAGAAGGGATAGGAACTTGTAAATCATTTTGAATCATGTTATGAAAATGAGGGGAAGATTGAATAAGGTCCCATAATAATATCTTAGTAGGAGTATTCTTTATTTGTTCAATAAGATTGTACTCCTTTTCACTTTGTAAAGGTAAACAAGGAGGACCAGGCAAGATTGGGTTAGGCAATGGGAGGGATGTTGAAGGTGTTTGTCTTGGTTATGGATTATTTTTAGTGTTATATGTATGAGAAAATGTATTATAACTCGACTGCTATAAAAAATTATTCTAAGGTGGGTAAAGGATAAGTTTGGGTTTGTTTTTAGTTTTTTGCTTGTGTGATGGTGGGTAAAGAATCAGAGGGTTTGTAGGATGTCCCACAGGGTATGTAGGAGGTCCATTGATTGAGGGGGATCTAACAGACACTTGTGTGTTCATAACCTCAATTATTTTTGGTTTGATCTTGATTTTACTAACATTTTTTAGAAAATACAATGATTTAAGACTTTAAAGGTTCCATTTAAACAATTTTAATTAAAGAGGGATTGATCAAACCCCCTTAGATCAAACCCCCTTGGATAGAACCTTGTTAGATTTAAACCATACCTATAATTGAATCTCCTCTACACCTATCAAAATGTTGATAAAAAACCACTTTTAATTTAGCTTTTGGGTGATCAAATGAATTCATTTAAAACTTATGTTTTGTAAGCATGTAGCCCTTATTAAGCTTCCCAAAAAGTATAATTTTAAATATGTTTAATTTGATTATTATATTTATTTTTTATTTCTCGTGAATGTAGGATTTTTTAATGAACATCATTCTTTGTTTCACACATATGAAAAAATAGAAAAATAGAGAAAAAAATTCTAAAAAATACATGTTCACTAGGTATTGATGTCCTTATTCCAACAAAAAAGAATAAGTTAATTCAAATGGATATACACCTTTTTAGGGAGAACAAAAAATTATGAAAAAATATCCATACCACTAGATGTTCATGTCTATTACTATTCAAAAATGTTGGTTAACTAAAATGATTCATAAATTTTTAATGAATCTTTAACAAATAACTAGTTTGATTCAATGGTTTAGATAGCCATCAATGTGTTGGTCATTGTCCCATTGCACCCTATCAATGATCTAGGTCATCTGTCATCATCTAAGTTGTCAATAATGATAGGTAGGAGGATGATGAAACAATGAAGACTCTCAAAACTCTCATTATTTGGTTCTTCTAACACCAAAATGTCTTATTCACAAATAGGAGAGATATTAGGAGAAGAATGGATATGATTTTTATGATTGCTCAAGGTTTTAATATCTTTCAATAAAACATTCTAATATGGAGAGGATATGAAATTTTTCTTAGCATGCCTAGATAGTTAAGATACTAACATTGTTTGAACAAGAATGAAAATTACTTCTAACCATCTTATGTAATGCTTCAAGAATGTAAACAATGCATATCCAAAGATGAAAAGTACTTTTATTCAATGTATACAAAGCTTTAAGAATGCAAATAATGTATATCCAAAGATGAAAATAACCTTTATCAAACTTATGCAAAGCTTTATGAATGTAAACATTGTGTATGCAAAAGCGAAAAGTACTTTTATCCATATTATGTAAAATTTCATAAATGTGAACATTTTCAGGTGTGATGTTTTTTTCTATTGTAATGACTTCAAAAATGAATACCCTAAATTGATGGTTTTGACCTAGATGTATAAAATAGAAGTTACTAAAACTTTCTAGACTGATACTAGAGGTTACCAAAAAGCTTAGGAAGTACATAAACAAGGTTTTTAATGCTAAAAAAGGCACTTTCAGGCCCGATCTAGGACTAAATCACCCAGAGAGTCATATGAATCCCAGTCAGGGTTTTTCAGGGGTTCAAATGCTAAACAATACACAAAACAAAATTCCCATAAAGTAGGCAAAACAAACTATACTGGGACTAAATTTCCCAGAGGGGTGTATTAGTCCTAGTTTAGGGTTTTTACACTGAAATCAACAAATTTTGAGTGAATGTAAAGGGTTTTGGTTTATATGATGTCTAGAATAATTGTAATTACATATTTTAGATGAAATTCAATTATGTAAGATGCAAGATTTTGAAACCCTAAATGCAAATTAACTAATGCAAACCCTAAAGTTAATGTAAGATAGATCTAAGAATATAATGCACTCCAAAACAAAAAATAAGGTGTTCTAATTGTAGGTTCACTAAAATGAAAGGAAGAAAATGGTCACTCTATAGTTTAGGACATAGAACAAGAAGTTTTCTTCACTTCTCATTTAAGGAAACTGTAGAAATCTCACCTCAAGGATGGAATGAAGGAAAGAGATCTACAATAGGGATATCCTAAGGTATGTTTAGAGACCAAAGAGGGGATCACCACCAAGAAAAGCCTTGGAAAGACAGGTAATGAAAGTATCATGCAAACTTGACTTTTAATGACCTAGGATATAAAACTAAAAATCAGGACAAGAAATTGAGAATGAACAGAGATGCACCTGGAAGAAAGATGTGGCCAAAAAAGCTCTGTAACCTTGAAATTCTATTGTTTGATGCTCACTAGGAATTGTACACCATTTTGGGTGATTTAGTCCCAATATAGGGTTTTTTGGCAGGGTCTGGAACCTACTGATGACTATTTTGGATTTTTTGAAGACTAGAAAAAAGTAGTATTGGGACTCACCATTGTTCTTCTTGCTACAAGCTCCTCATTATGGCTCCAACATCATGTTCTTATTGCAACACCATTGCTATTGAAGGATTTTCAAGCTTCATCTCCTCTATGCAGTGGTGTCACTCTCTTCTTTTCACTATTGGCCTTGAGAGCTTGTAGTCAGAAAGGTAATATTGTGTTTGTTTATTTGGATGCAATATCTTTTTTATTGGATAACATTGAAATTGTCTTTGATTTCTATCTAGTGTTACCACTACCTTTCTATTTCCCTTATCAATTTCCATACTTTGTGGCTATTTTAGTTGTTTGTGGAGGTGGGAATATAAAAATGGGGGTTTGACTAAGGTAGACCTCGAATACAACCCAACATTTTTCCCTCCCCTATGTGTGTAGTTATTTTTGAGTGGAGCTAATTGAAGAATTGAGCAGTGGGAAGCACGATACCTTTTCCTACCTTATCCTTGTCATTTCTAGTGTAAATATTTTAGTGTCCTTTTCATTATATTTGTTGTTTCTGTACCATTTTATTCTCTATCAAAACATAAAACAACACATAGTCAGGAAGTTAGTATGTTCCTTGTGTTCTTTTCTATTTTCTAGAACTATGTTTGTATGGATGCTAGTGCGCCATGCTGGAGTTTGAGATCCACGTTGTCATCCTCAAATAGTGCGCTATTTGGGTAGTAGATTGAACCTTGGAAGTTGGCTCTTTTGACTCCATGAACATTCAATTTTAGCATAAGGAATTTGTGACAAGCTATCAACCCTTCCTTTTCAATCTATTTGGAAAACTCAAGGTAGTTGAGGGTAGCCTATTCCTTGGGGCTCTCTTGTGACCTAGAGTCCCGAGGGCAATGGGCTCCCCTTCTCTACAATATATATAGGATGGTAAAGTGACTTTGGGAGTTTCCCACTTATATACATCATAGAGAACCTAGAGGCCAGTGCCACTTTACTAATGCTTGTGTAACAACTTATCTTGTTAGTCAAGATTCTTCCCCTTCATATTGATATCATTGTGATTGTATCCACAAATCCAAATATGATCCTTATAGTTCACATGGTTCTTCTTGTCGCCAACATTGTGATTGTCGGGGTATGATATTGTACACCATTGCTTAAAATGTTATATTATAATGTTGTAATTAAATAATTATTTAGTTGTGATGCACCTAGGTGGTATGGTTAATCACAGTAGGTAATTATTTGGCCCAAACCACTTTATGTTGTATTGTAACATTGTATTATTATTTAATGTGTGGGATACATGTGATAATAAATTAATATTAGGGAAAATATTAAATAAAGTGAAAACTTAGTAACCAATATAAAATAAGGGATCAGTGGTTTGTGTTCACATGGTTTTGTGGCATGTGGTTTTATCTTACCATTTGGTTGTATTTGTGTCAGTTTAAATCTATAAAAGCAAGCACATGTTTAGTGGTTAAGGTTGGTTGGGTGAGTGGACTATCATTATTGAGTCTTTCTAAGGAGTGCATATGTGAAGTGTGGCATGGGATGTGTGGATTCATGCTTGGAAACATGCAGATGCATTGAGAGGCTTGATGTTTCATAGGTATTCATTGTAACTCTTGTATTACTTTATTGTTGAATAACATGATAGAGTATGGATGCTTTTGGAGACTAGATTTTTCCTTCTTGAAGGTTTTCCTAGGGTATATCTTGTGTTATCTTGTGACTTGTCTATTTGATCTACACATTATGATTACTTGTATGAATGTTTATCTTTTATGGAGTTATGTAGGAAATGGATTAATATTGTCGATTGAATGCATTATTTTCTAATAGTGATTAGTGTCTTATACCATGTGGCCAATCTTCTACATTCTAGAATAAATTTGGACCTTCTAGCATTAATGTGGAGATTCTAGTAGGCTTGAGAATGAGAAGTTCTCCTACTTGAACCTTTGTTATCTCTCTTGTTCATGTAGATTTTGTTTTAAAAATAGAAAAGAAAATGTTGATATCATCACTACTTGAGAGTTAATTCACAATAGCTAGGACCTTGATTGGATATAGTCCAACTCTTGATAAAGATCCCCTCTTTCTCCTTTTCATATAATTGTGGTAGCTTAAGTGTGTGACTACCCATTATTATTTTTAGTTTTTTCTTTCAACTTAAACTTTCTAAATACAACAATCTTTCACTCATTTTTATATCAATATTATATTATATTTTTATGTCGAAGGTGTTCCTTATATGAAGTATGTAAACCTCATTTTGTCCATCGATGGTTAAAACTCCTCGAGAAAGGATGCAAGATGGTTAAATAAATCTCCATCATTCATCGCTTTTTATTGTTTTTCTCTTCACTATTTTCTATGTAAACAACTCTGACACTTCTATGAAAGGAACAATTTTTAAACTATACATGCAATATTTTTGCATTTTATTGTCATCAAACTCAATGTGTCCACATACATTGCCATGCTATATTGCACTAACCAACTTGAAAGATGCAGTACAAAGCACAAAACACTATCTAAAGTGAAATATCTTTGATGAGAACGATACGACACAAGTGGAAAGTGGGCCAAAGACATCTCCACCATGTACAGTCTTAAGCATCTTCAAATGTTCAACTGTAACATGTCTGGGCCAATTCCCCCTTCCCTAGTAAATATTACCTGTCTAACCCATCTCCAACTTGGTGGAAATTTCTTCTTCTCCTCCATACCTGTTTGCTTATGTAAAACCTTTCCAAGCTGGTTTCTCTCAAGCTTGGTACCTATTACCTCAATGGTTCCATGCCTTCTCATCCGTTGAGCCTTGTAAACCTGCAAGAAGTTGAATTGTTTGTCAATTTGGACTTTGGAGGGAACCTTTCAAGCATTCTTCTGCAATACTCTACATCACTTAACAACCTTATTCTTAAAGCAACAAGTGTAGTAGGATCCATTCCAAAGTCAATTGCCAACATCTCCCTGTTAACTCTCTTGGATCTCTCTAACTAATTTTTCCAAGGTTGCTTCCTCCCACCATTTTAAATCTTATAGGACTTGTAGTGTTGGATATCTCAAACAACTATTTAAAAGGAAGAATATCGTCATTTGGGGTTAAGCTTCCTCCACGAACACCATTTCCTTTGGTCTATATCAATCTTTCATACAACCAGATGGAGAGTAGCATCCCCTCCATGTTGTTCAATGCATTTAGGAAGCTTGACCATGTTGAATTGATTCGAAACCAATTGACCATCACCATTCCATCCCCTGCCCAAAATCTTACCTCCCTCACATGGCTTGATCTGAGCAACAATGAACTGACAGGTAAAATGCATGCCTTGGCCAACTTTGAATTTGTTTACAAGTTTGGGTTTTGGCACTTGCCTCACTACTGACCTTGCTTCAAATTTGTTCACAAGTTTGGGTATTGGCTTTACAAATGTTGTAGGCTTTCTTTGCTCTAATTGAGGCTTTTGTATTGGAGTATTTAAAGTATGGTTTTTGCAAATTTGTAGGATGCAACATTGTTCACCTTCGAAGCTCATCCTTTCTAACTTTGCTAGAAATTATCGAAGGAGCCTTTTTCTTATTACTTTACACCATTTGTCATTACTGCATTGTCCACACTGTGTTGTAAGGAGCTATTGATCGTCAAATCTTGTGCCTCTCCAACAACCTTATGGGAAATTTAGTGAGTGGGGGACTGATTTGCGCCTCACTAAATACCTCTGGGATTTTTATAGAAAGCTGGCTCTTCTCTGAGTGTTGGGAAAAGGGTAGAAAGAAATATAAACATAAAACATAAAAATGGTGATACGCCAAAGCTTTTACAACATTTCAAACTCAATCTTTCCTATGAATGATATATTATACATAAAACACCACGACCCTTCATTGTTGGGAATAGAATGAGCAACAAAGGCTAAATACAAGCAGAGTGCAGTCTTTCAAATCTCCCCATAGGAAGTGTTCATTAAGTTTCGATCAAACATAAAGAATTCCGAGGTTAATAGAAAACATTCAAGAAATCGCATAAACTCTTCCTCTTCTTACAACATAATATAACAAAACAACAACCCTTCAAAAAAATAGAGAAGTTCACAGACATAATCCAATTTTCACAAGTTATTATCCTAGCATATAAGCCTACAGCATGGAAATCAACTACTCAAACTATTTGAATTCAACTTAACACAGTGTTTCATTTTGAATGAAAGCATAAAGAAGGAAACTTGAAAAAGGCCATAACGTGCACAGTCTCAAATATTTCTTCCAAACAATTCATGCTTAAATATCAAATGAACTTTAAAACAGAGATCAGATGCCAATTCGATAATAGTTTGAGCATAAAAAATATAACATGCTAGAGAAAAGCAATTTTTGCTAATTCTTCTTCTGAAAATAGTTCTATAACTTTAGAAAACTAAAGAAACTTTTCTCGAGAAAAAGAAACTGAAACTTGGAGCCCTTTCCTTCTGTTGTTGCCTATCATTTATAGCTAAAAAAAGGACCACCGCCACATTCCAAAAGTAATTGCTTCCAGATGTTGGCATTTGATAGCTCATGATCTGATCATAGATCTTTAATTAGGTCATAGCAGTCTTTGCTCATCAATTCTCAACTGCCACATTAATGCCCTTTAGATATTTAGTAAAGATCGTTATCTGAAAATGATCAGATCCTAGAAAATAGCCTGGAAAAAGTCTAGTTGACCAATCATGTAACCCAACAACGTCGACTCAAAGTTTCCATCTCAAAAACCAAAAAGGACCCAACAAGCTTCAACAAACTCTAAAGATATGACTTCATAAAAGTGCTAATTGCCCGCAACAAAGAGATGATGTGTCAAGCGGGCGGGGATTCTTAGACTTGTGAAAATCATCCTTGAGAAAATCTCTGTCGAGTTGACACGTGCTTTGACTCTCTCCCAAAAGGAAGGCGATAAATAAAAGTTGTACATCCACCACGTGGCGCATTGCACACCTTTTCAAACAACTTTACTTTGAGCACATACATATCCGAAGCCAAAAACATATAAAAGTAAAAAATAAAAACGATTAAGGAAAAAATGCTTCACATGAACCATTCCCCTGAATAACAAGCCTATCAAATCTAGATCCTATCTTACTCATTTCCCTTCTTGGATTAGATAATCATCTTGGCTTTGCACTTGGTGTTTTCATTTTTGTTCTCACCTTGAAAGGCAATTGTCTAGGCAGTTTTATTGCACATTTAGAATCCATCATATAGTGCATTTGTTTGTTGAATATTGTGGCTTTCTTCAATGATTTGAAATGTTTTAAAAATTTCTACTTTTGTTGGTCATTATTTGTACTAGAAAAAGAAAATATCCTTTCAAACATTTATACAAACTTGGAAAAACAAAAATTGGAATCTTCACAAAGGATCTAAGAGGGCCTCACCCTACCTAGATGACTTATTAGTTTTAGTTTCTGTGTAGAAAATTTGTAAGGCTATGCAATGTTGACTTGGAAACACACCATACATAAGAAATCTATAAGGCATAATAACTATTTTCATACCTCACTTACAAAAGCCTTGGGTGGTGTCATATTTTCATATCTTGTATCAACCTCAACTACATTTGAATTATCAATAAAAGAGCATAAGGAAACTTGAAATTATATATCTTTGTTTTTCTCTCCCTATCCCCCTCTCTATATCTCCTTATATCTCTACCATTCTATCTCACCATCTCTCCCTCTCCCTCTCCCTCTCCCTCTCCTTCTATATCTCTTTATCTCTCTATCTCTCTCTATCTCCCTATCTTCTGTCTTTATCTCTCCCTCTCCCTCTATCTCTCTAGATCTATTTATCTCCATATTCGTTGCTTGCTCTATCATAATCTTTATGTCTATTCTCCTCTCTCCGCACTCTATTTACAAACATGTCTCCCTCTCTTTATCCATCCATCTCTCTCCCTCTCTCTCCCTCTCCCTCTTCTTAGACCTCTATATCTATATATATTTGCCTCTCTATCTCTCTCTCTCTCCATATTTCTTCTTCCATCTCTCCTTCTATCTCTATCTCAATATCTCTCTACTCCTATATCTCTCTCTCTATATATATATATATAACTTCCTATCTCTATCTTGCTATCTCTCCTTTCACTCTCTCCCTCTCTATATATTTATCTTTTGCATCTCTATCTATCCCTCTCTCTCTCCCTCTCTCTCCCGCTCTATATATTTATTTCTTGCATCTCTAACTATCCCTCTCTCCTTTTTTTATCTCTTTATCTCCTCTCCATATCCCTCTCCTTTTCCACATCCCTCTCCATCTCTATCTCTATCTTCCTCTCTATCTTTATGTCCTTACCCCTCTCTCTCCCTCGCTCTTCCCCCTCCTATCTCTCCCTCTTTATATCCCTATATATATATATATCTCTCTCTCTCTCTCTCTCTCTCCCGCTCTCTCCATTTTGCAAACATAACATGATTCTATTGGTAATGGTGCCCGATTATCTTCTTGATTTAAAAAGATAATTTATTTGAAGCTATCACTTCTACATTGAGACCTTTCTTACACAAACAATATCATTTGATAAATAGCCTACCATTTGATGTATGCAAAAACTAAACCCAAATTTTGCCTTATTGACCTTCCATGCCTCTTCGACGTACCCATTGCACACCAAGGTGTAATTGCTAGTTTATTTAATATAATATTTCACATTCTTCATCCTAAGGAAAAATAGAGAGGGAAAAAAGGGGGGGTTTGTGGTGAAAAACCGGGTTTTGGGGAAGTAAAAGCAACGATTGGATTGAATGAAAACAGCGTTTTGGCAGCTTCTCAATTATGAAGTTAACAACTTCGTCTGAATAATAGCTGGCACGCACCTGTGACGCAAGCTGTTCGCTCTGTGAGAGAGAGAGAGAGAGAGAGAAGGTTACGCAAAAACGGCAGTCTAATAAAGGAGGTGTCCTCGCCTCATTGTGGTGACAGAAGGAGAAGAGAAATGGCGAGAAGTTTGAGCTCCAATTCATTTAGAAGTGCATTTTCAGTTTCCTCCTCTTTCAGAAGACGCAATGATGAGGAAGAAGACCTCATATGGGCTGCCATAGAGAGGCTTCCCACCTATGATCGCTTGAGAACGTCCATTCTCCAAGATGCCTCCGCCTCCCAACCGATAGATGTTACCAATCTCCACCAACACAGTCGACAACAACTCATTGACAGGCTGGTTAAAGTAGCAGATCAGGATAACCAACTCTTTCTTAGAAAACTTCGCGAGAGGCTCGACCGGTTAGATGTTTTTATACAACACTTTATGCTTAAATTTGTTCCACTACAATTCCTTCATTTGCTAAGTCTTCTTCTGGTACGCAGAGTTGGGATCATCTTACCCGAAATCGAAATCCGTTTTGAGGAGCTCAATGTTTCGGCTAATGTCTACATGGGCAAACGCGCATTGCCAACCCTAATTAATTGGAGCGTTAATATGTTAGAGGTAGGATGCGTTTTTCCTCCCCAGATCATTTTTTTTATTTCCACTCGCGTTTTGTGAAATGGAGTGTAGCAAGTAAGATCTTTTACAGTTTCTGACATGAAATTTCCACAGTTCATAATGATTTCAAGATTAGATTTTTTAGGGGCATGTTTATCTACTAAATTTTATGGGCATGTTTGTCACTAAAACAGGATGTTTTGGGATCACTTGGGGTCTGTAAAACCAAGAAGAAAACGTTGAGGATTCTAAGGAATGTCAGCGGTATAATCAAACCCGGAAGGTAAAGGAAAGCAGTCGTTCATAGTTATTACTCTTATGGTGATTATGGTAATTGTATCTGATTCCTGTTTTGGTCTGCTTATATACAGACTGACCCTTCTTCTTGGACCGCCTGCCTCGGGCAAAACTACTCTATTATTGGGACTGGCTGGAAAATTGGACGCGACTCTTCAGGTAAGCAAAAGTATCAGGTTCCCGAATAGCTGTCAATATTCATTGCTTCAGAAGAGTACGTTAGTACAAACAGGGATTAACAAATGAATATTACAGAGGAGTCGAATATTCGTACATATATACTTTAATGTGTTTATTGTAACACTGCCAACGTTAATTTCTTCAAAAGAGTATGTCAGTACAAACACGGGATTATCGATGAACATTAAAAACGAGTAAAATCTTATTGGGTCTTGCATATATACTTTAAATGAATGAATTAATGATTTTAATAAGGTCCACGAGATCAGTCAGTCTGTGGGACCTATGGAATGAATGAATGAAAGATTTTAATGACGTCCGCGAGACCAAACAGTCTATGGGACCGAGACAAAACAGGCCTAATTTGTCTTCATACTCTTTTCCAAGTCAGATCTCCTGCTGTTAAGTTTGACTAGAAGGCTAGCCGTCTGATTAATCTTATCTTCCTCAAATAGCTGGTGCATATTGTCCACTTTCAAACTATTTTCATGTTGAGTGCGGATATCCTCGTAAGCAATGCATTCCATGATGAAGTGCCATTCTGTTTCCACAACCCCTTTATTGCAGAAAATACAAGTTCTTTCTTCCCAAGTTTCCTTGGGTATCTTCCACCTACCGGTCTCACACCTAAGGTGATGTGATCCCGTCCTCAATTGTGCCACTAACAACCTCGCTTTCCCTTTAATATCTGCACCTAAATAAGTTTTTTCACCATGATCCTTTGTCGGGTTAAACTCTTTGATGTAGTATGCTTTTTTTCGCCCAATCTGGTTTGTCCACATGGCAGTTCTGAATTTTTCAGTCACATAGCTTTTTATTTCACTATTGGTGCTAGGACACTCATGCAAATTGATGTCCCACTTGTTCATCCACTTGTGGTTTTGTTTCATCCAAGTTTTCTTCCTACGTTCTAGCGTCTCCTTCATAGCTGTTTTGGGCCAACGGTGGTTATCCATGTTTTCAACCTTCTTTAAATAGCTTATCAACCGGATTAAAGCCGATGCTTCCAATGGAAAAGACCCTGTTTCAGCTAAAAGAATTTCATAGGGGACAGTGGTTTTGACTTTGAGACTGCTTGTTATTAGATGTTTTTGAATTCTTTCTAGTTGTCTCCAACTGCATTTTGACATACTATTTCCCCATACCTCACACCCATAAAGTATAACCGGAGCAACAAGCAAACCAAAAAGGGTTTTCTTGGTTTTCCAATCCCAAAGCTCGGCTTTTCTACACCTATTTTGTAGAAGGTAAGAAGCTTTCCAACCTCCCTGTATCCTTTTCGTCCGACAAGTCTCCCAACTGAGCTTATAATGAAAGTCAATCCCAAGGTACTTGTATTCTTTGACTATTTCAAGCGGGCTGCCTTCAAAAAGAAAGGTATTCTGGTTATCTTTTCTATTCAATGAGAAAATCATGATTTTGGTCTTGGTGATATTCACTTGCATCCCAACCTCATGACAAAAGAGTTCTAGACCTTTCAGATGTTCTCTTAACCCATGTGCTGTTTTTGAAATTAGGATAAGATCATCAGCATATAAGAGTAGCTTCACCACATAACCTGCCAATTGAATACCATCCCCATCCGTCTTGCTTAACCAAGCTTCCAACTTATCAATGTATAACCCAAAAAGCGTGGGAGATAGAGGACAGCCCTGTTTAACTCCAATGTCGCTACCAAAACATTCTGACATACCATCCCTTGTTCTGATTTTAGCTCTAACATTCTCATACAATCTGTGAACAGCTGCTCTATATACATTTGGGATGCCTAATTCCTCCATTCTATTCCATAGTTTGTCTCTAGGTACCGTGTCAAAAGCTTTCTTGAAATCAACAAAACAGCAATAAGCTTCCTCGCCCTGAGTGTTCCAAACTTTCTCAACCAAATGCCTAAGGGTGATGCAGTGATCAATGGTAGAGTGTCTTGACCTAAAGCCTGCCTGTCCCTTTGCTCTTTTGCCCTCATTTTCTGCCCAACTGCTGATCCTACGCTCAATCATGCTCCCAAAGAGCTTGCCAAAGATAGGATTGACCATAATCGTACGGTAGTTAGATGGATTGTTGATATCACCACTTTTGAATAGAGGAATGACCACACTAGTGGTCCACTCCATAGGAAATCCCTCTTGATTGACATTATTGAAAATTCTTTTTATGTAAGGAGCAAGAGTCTCGATCCCCCATTTTAAGAATTCAGCCTGCAACCCATCTATGTCCTGTGCTTTACCACTTGCTAAATTCTTTATTCCTTGTTTGATATCATCCACAGTGAATAGTTCCATTGATGTGTTAATAACAGGTGGATGGTCTTTCTCATGAACCCGCTCGTAAAGAAGCCTAGCATACTCTAGCCATTGGCCATCTGTAATACTGTTTTCAGTCCTCTTTTTCTTTTGCTGCAATTCTCTCCAAAAACCTTTAGGGTTCTGTTTTCCAAGCGAGATTAGCTCCTTCCTTCTTTCATTTACATAATCATATTTTTTTGACTGCACCAATTTTTCATATTTTTTCTTGTACTCTTTGTCCATTCCTTTCTTTTTTAGTGATCTCTTGGCTGCCTTACATTCTTCATCATACCAAGGATTTGCCGGGAAAGTGTTTGTAGCCTTCATCTTGGGGTGGGACCTTTTGCATGCATTTAAAGCCTTGTGAATTATTGGGATCAGCGAATTGCTGTGAATGTGGATGTCCCCATCCTTTGTCGCTTTGACCTCTCCGTTGTTTTTTAAATCATGGAAATGCTGTTTAAGAACAGCGTTAAATCTTTCTCTATTTTCTTTATTCAAGAGGATTTTACCCTTGGGGAGGGTTTTATTTTGCATGTGCTGAACCTGTTTAATGTGTTGGCTGATTGGGGACATGCGGAGTTTAACCAGAAGAGGTAAGTGGTCAGATTTCATCCCAATAGGGCAGTCCTCGATATCAAACTCTAGCAATCTAGAAACAAAACCTTGAGAGCAAATCACATAGTCCACCACACTTTGACCATTATACGTTTTGCAAGTGATACCCCCCGACTTTGGCCAATCTCTCATCCCATTACAAATAACCATGCCAAACAGACTACAAAGCCCAAGTAATTCAGTCCCAAACGGGGTCACATCCCCATTGTCATCTTGGGATGTTCTTTCCCAATATTGATCTCCACCTTCCTTTAACCATAAAGGATTGTTCTCCCCTTTTTCATCCCTGCTCAGCTGAAGAGACTGATTATTAGCTGTCCTTGCATTAAAGTCACCCATTAAGACAACATCTCCAAGTGCGCTGAAAATAGATATGTCTCTTTTTAGTGAGGCATACGGGTCTTCATTGTCTAAATTTCTCTTCTTATAGAACTTAGAATTTTTTGGAGCAAAGTAACAAGCAGCCAATCTGAAAGTCACCCCATTTTCTGTTATTTGCAGCCATATGTACTGTTTATTTGCGTCTTCTTTTTCGAATTCAACAATTCCCTGCCATTTCTCACCTATTAGCACTGTAACTCCACCATAACCTTTGCCTGACTCATTCCCTTTGTTCCAAACTGAGACTTTCTTATATCCTTCAAAATCTGGGACTTTGCAGCCTTCATGCTCATGTGTTTCAGTAAGAATGATAATATCTTTACCCTTTGCTATGGGCCCCAATCCAGGTCCTCTTCTCCATGGATATCCTCTACAATTCCAACTTACAACACGTAAGTATTCCTGTGGGGCCCCCAATTCCTATTTCTTGTTTGAAAAACGATCACCAATTTGGGCTTTCCCATTCTTCAACCATGCCCACTTTCCTTCATTTCTTGCTGTTTTCACTTTCTCCCATTCTTTCCTTTGTGCTTCCTGCTGCTCGAAAGTCAAATCTTCGTCTAGGTAAATATGTGTGCCTCTAAGTAACCCTCTGTTTTTTAGAATTATGTTCTTATCCTCTAAGCTTCTCAAGGTGACTCTTACATGCCTATCCCTTCCACCATCTATCTTTTTTCCAATTCTATTTGCTTGCTGAATATAACCTGTCCATTTCAGCTCGTCTTTAAGGAAGTTCCTTGCTAGGATGTCTGTTCTTTCCCTTTCACCAAAATCTTTCAAACCCTTAATAATAATGTTTGTAGCCTTGCTTTGTTTATCTTTTTCTTCCCTTAGTTGCCTCTTGACTTGTTTCTCAATGATTACTTGCTGCTCACTTGCTGAGCCACTTACCACATGTGACCATGATTTGGCCTCTTCTATTTGGTCTCTTAACTGATTCTCTTTTTTCTCCAGGTCTACTAGTGCTGATTGAATCAACTCTAATTCCATTTTGTTTTCACCTCCTTCCACGTCTGGCTTCTTGTTTTCAGTTGTTTTGAGTTGATCTAACTCCTGCCTTAGAGTGATCAGTTCTTGTTGTCCCTTCTCCATGTTAGCTTGTAGATTTAAAATTTGCTCCTGCAGTATTTTATTGTCCCTTTCCAGCTTGCATTTGGACTCTGTAACTATTTTAAATCTGCTGTCCTCCAACCTCTCCTTTGTTTCTAAAACATCAAGTCTATTTTTCATTCTCATGAGCTCTTCCACATATAACTCTGAGGACCATAGAAGTGGTGAAGACGTAGGGCTATAAAGTTCAGTGGATACTTTTTCAGTGACCTTGCTTGCAATGGTCTCTTCCTTTTTGTTCATGACTTCCTCCATCTTACTCATGCCTGACCCAAGGCTCTCTATGTCTCCTATTAGCTTTCCCTTTCCTTCATACTCAGTTTGATTAGTTTTATCTTCTTTCTGAAATGTTTCATTATATATACCTGCCTTACTGTTATGAACCTTTGGTAAAATCCAAGTGAATTTTTTCTTTTGATTTTGTTTCAGTTTACGTCTCTGAGCTTGTCTGCGTCTTAGAATCCCATTATATTGCTTTGCATTTACCAAGATCAGCTTTTCTTCTGTATTTACATGATTCAATATGCTTGATAAATGCGATCTCGTAAGCCAAGAGTCCCAAACACTCGCTAAACCCTCATCTTGAACAGTAGGGTAGAGAGTGGACCACCCGTTTGACCACTGTGGAATGTGATAACCTGAAGATATTAAACCTTTTTGACCCAGAAGAGCAAAAAGGTCACTCAACTGAATCTGGGGTTTATTTTCCAATTTTCTATTGCCCAGTAGATGTTCTAAAACTCCCAGCTGCATTGGGATTGGGTTTGTATTTGAGATTTGTGTCCCTACTGGAGGGACCCTCTGGCATGCCAGGTCTATGTTCTCACCCATAACTCCTTGTTTAACCCTCATGCGTTTGACATGCTGTGGATTTATTTATTCGAAATGCTGTGGTTTTGGTTTTATGCGGGTATGCAAGTTTGTCTTCTTACAGAGAAAGAGACAAAATAAACTTTAAAATAACAGAAAATAAGGAAGGGCGACAGGGAGACCTGTTGGAAACGCAGCCCACTGTCCACGCCTTCCCGTGATCCTAAAATCTGCTTTGTTTCGCTGGCTTGTGGGGTCCCTGGTCCCGCTTTGACTTTCTGCGTGCCCTTTTCCCCTTTTCCCGAACGGTGCTGGTACCTGCTGTCTGGTAAGACCCTGTCGCTGCCTATCTCTGTCGCTGGTAAACCCCTGTCGCTGCCTGGTAAACTCGTATTCTTTTAAATCCCTGTCGCTGCGTATTTTATGCGTATTCCCTGCGCTTTCTGGTGTATTCCCTGCGTATTCCTGGCAGAACTCTCTACAAAAAGATAAGTCGGAAAGGTTTGGCGGAGAGGGGGGATATACACATCAAATATAACCCGAATTATCAGACTCTGAAGACTAGTGTTCGAAGCTTGATTTCGGAACAGGAGGATTCGTTTTTTCATTCGCTTTCTTCTTTTGCAGAGGTAGTAATGGCGAACGGGTGGGACGACTCTGGTTCCTACGTGATCAGCAGTTCGAGTCCCGGGGCTGGCGTGGAAGGCGAGGGGGTATCATCGTTACTTGATTCAACCCCTCCGATAGGTAGCGCTGCAGGTAGCCTGCAGAACGAAGGCTTGCTGGGCGATACGGCCAGCGGCCACAGTAGCGATGCGGAGCACGGATTTACACGGCCTGAAATGTATACGAAGAGTCTGGTGGGATCTGTGGAGGTCTATGACCGTCACGTGTTTCTTTGCTATAAGAACCCCGAGAGTTGGCCGCCTAAGGTGGAGGCCGCCGAATTCGATCCTAAGGAATGAATTTGAAAACCGCCTTTGCTAAAACAACAAAAAATCGCCGATCCTATGAATGAATGAATGATTGATTTTAATTATGTCTATGAGATCAATCACTCTATGGGACCCATGAAATGAATTTGAATACCACCTTTGCCAAAACAACAAAAAACTGCCACCCCACGAACTATTTCATATTGTTTTCTAGCTCATATATACTTCAAAGTGTTTGTTGTGGTGTTACATCGAATTTTATTTTTTTATAAAAAAATATGGTGGAAGTTTGATTCTTATTGAATTGCATAAGACTTCTTTATAGAAATATATATAGAGTGGAAGTGATTGTTTAGGTATTGTGTTCTGAATTTTTTTAATTTTAGTTGACATTTTATATTGTGTAGTATAAGATTTTAAGTAGGTTTTAATAAAAATATATAGTGGAAGTGGACATGAATTTGTACAAGATTATTTTATTATATTATTTTTTAATAAAAATATAGAGTGGATTTAATTTTTTATTGTGTTTCTATAAAAATATGTAATACAAATCAAGTCTTATAAAATTGATTTTATTAAAAAAAATATAGAATGAACTTTTTAATCATTTTGTTTCTTCATAAAAATAGTGTAGATATAATTTTTTATTGTATTGTTTGACATTTTTTTTTTTTTTTTATAAAAATAGAAAATGAAGACCAAATCTTATAAAACTCCATTATATTATTTTTTTATTCAAATAATACAATAATTTTTTTTTTTTCTATTTTTCATATCAAGATAAAGTGGAAATCATTTTTTATTGTGTTTGATTTTTTTTTATTTTTATCAAAATATATATAAAAGTCAACTAGTATTAACTTGTAAGAGAATTTTTAAATAAAGGCATATAGTGGATATGATTTTTTTCTATTAATTTTTAATTAATAAAAGGAAATATCTTTTTATGAATGGGATAGTGTAGGTTCAGTTCACTTGTTCTTTTTATTACTATGGTGATTGATACTAATAATTAGACAAAGGCTTGGGTGCTTCTTGTAGCTCTTTAGAAAGCTTGTGAACTAGGTTGGAATAAGATAATTTGTGAGATAGATTCAATGATTTCAGCCTCCCTTCTAAATAATAGAAGGTTTCAAGATTGACATCTTATGTTAAACAATTTTTTTGTCTTTAACAAAATTACGTGTCTATTTGCTTTGCTCATATCCCCAGATAATAGAATGCTATTATGAATTGTTAGGTCAAATAGATCTCTAATGTTAATCATGTTAGGATTTTCATCCAAGATCATGACAGCAAAAACCTTATGCTTCCACAAATATACACTTGCAAACAATATGCCTAATCTTCCATAATCAAAATGATATTGATAAAAGAGTTGATTTGATTACAATATGAGCTTGCCTAAATAGGCAAGGAGATGAAGGTAGTCATGTGAAAAGCAATGACTAACTGACCCTTCAAAGATTGAACACTTGTTAACTCACATGATATGTGTTGTAGTGAGTTGCAAGTGATCATGCAAGAGGTGTAGAAGTGTCTCACAAAGTGAGAACACTTGTCTCAACCACATGAGGTCAAACAAACCTCTAAATTTTTTTTAAGTGAGCTTAAGTGTAGTGTGAATATGAATTTGCTAAGTAGGCTAATAGCTAACTGATTTGAGAATAGCTCTTTTCACACTAACACCCTCCCTTAAGTTTTAATACATAGGGAGTAAGCTAGAAACACTGAAAATATGAGTCTCGACAACAAAGCCTGATAAGGTACTCATTTACAATGCAATATCTCACAAATGGAGAAAAAGGAGAAAATCCAATGTGAACAAAAATCCTCTCCAAAAAAGAGAATTAGAAGGATTTAAAACCTGAAAATATCCCTTGATGATAGGAACATGATGATGAAGAACTCTTGAAGCATGTAGAATATATAAACTTTGTTGATGATGAGTTGGTGTTTGTTGGAATCAACAAATCTACAAGAAATGTGGATCAAGATGTGGGATACAAAATACTGCGCGAGTGAACATATGAACGCTACTCAACCAATATACACAAAATCAATCAAACTCTATGAAGTCAAAAATACATTTATTATTGTGATTAGGAGTACTAGAATCTCAAACGATGATCCACTAAATTAATCTCCCATACAAGAGATCAAGATAGAAGGTTCATGAGGTCTCCCAAAGAGAAGATTTTGCTTCATTAAAAGAAGTATTAGCATAACACATCATAGTCCCCACTTAATGCTAAGAGAAATAAGTAGATAAATTGAGATCGAGAGTGTGTAAGGAATGTAGAGATGTACAAGGTGTGCCCCAAGACACTCACATTAGGTGAGAATCACAAGAATCCATATTGTTATGGCATAGCCCCCCATTACACTTTATAATTCAGTGTATGTAATTGAGTAGGAGGTATGTACAACAATTTTCCAAATTTCCTCCCTAAGGAACACACATTCAATTTTGTGGCACTTCATATGAGTGCATTTACAATCATTTTGCTAATTATAAATTCTTCAAAGTTTATTGTCATGAGACGGACATAGATTAGTGTATGTCTTGCAAACCTCAATAAAAGACAAAAAAACATAAAATTAAAACCCCCTTATTCAAGGAATGACCCCTTTTGCCAAATTCATTGCAAAAGAGAAAATTGACTCCTATTTTACAAATTTTTAACTAAGGAAAAAAAATTGCACCTCCCCCATATGCTTCCCTTTGCCAAATTCATTGCAAAAGGAATTGACTTCCTCTTTTGCAAATTTTTAACTATGGCAAAAAAATTTAAAAATCAACAATCAACACTACTCTTGAAGAATGAACATTGCCTTTTCTTTCTTTGTGAAATTTGAACAACAATCAACAAAGAAAACATAACTTTCTTCTCGTTGTCCTTGAGAATAGGTTTAGGCACTGGAAAGAGTCTTGGTGTCTCCAAAGAGGTTGTGCAGGAATCTTCTTTAAACCATGAACATGACATAGAAGTTGGTAGAAAGCACAAGAATGTGTGAAAGTCGCAGATGTATTCGTGAAAATTAATAGTGTTGATCCTTTATATTCACAATACTCGCCTTCAACAAGATCACATACGTCCTTTGAATACAAGATCATGCCTTCTCACTAGAATTAGTCTACAAAACTTCAGTCGGCACAATGAATCCCTCCAATTGATTTCCTTTGCAAAGAAAAACATACAACTGCTCCAAAATTCCAACCTCACAATGGAGATCAATTTTACATGCAAATTAAATTACATAAAAACTATACTGGCTGCAAGATTTTGGGAAGGATTTTTGCTGCATAGCTTTGATACCATGTTAGGATTTTCATCCAAGATCATGACAGCAAAAATGTTGTGCTTCCACAAAGATACACACTTTCAAACAATATGCCTAATCTTCCATTATCAAAATGATATTGATAAAAGAGTTGATTTGATTACAATATGAGCTTGCCTTAATAGATAAGGAGATGAAGGTAGTCATGTTAAACACCATGACTCACTAACCCTTAAAAAATTGAACGCTTGTTAAATCACATGACACGTGTTGTAGTGAGTGGCAAGTGATCATGCAAGAGGTGTCTCACAAAGTGAGAACACTTGTCTCAACCACATGAGGTGGAAAAAACCTCTAGACGTATTCTAAGTGAGTTTAAGTGTAGTGTGAATATGAATCTACTAAGTAGGCTAACAGCTAACTGATTTGACAATACCTCTTTTCACACTAACAAATCACACTTGGAAGGCCATCGATTGGGCATCCTTGTCTTGTGCTCAATCTTTGTAGTTTTTTCAGTTCCCCCATACTAATTTGGTTTGATATTTCTATTTTGTTGTTTCTCAATATTTTATGTTTTATTGGTTTCATATTTCTTGAATTTCTCGATGTGGTGGGTTTGTGGAAAACCTCCTTGAATGTTTATCCTTTACATTTTAATGACAACTATTATTGTTTGAAAAATATAATTTTCTATTATTCTTTAAATAATATATTTATTTTATTTTAAATAAAAATTAAAAATAAAAACCTCAATAATATGAATTTCAAGTCTTATCGTCCTCTGCGGGATTCCATTTTAGGTTGCAGGACAAGTAACATATAATGGTCATTCAATGAAGGAATTTGTGGCACAACGAACTTGTGCTTACATAAGTCAGCAAGATCTGCATATGGGAGAGTTGAGCGTACGAGAAACCTTGGACTTTGCCTCCCGATGCCAAGGCACAGGTTCAAGATACGGTATGTGTTCAGGTTTAAACCAGCTTTAAATGACTGGTTTTATATTTCAGGACACCTTCACAGTCAAGGCAACAATGTACTTTGTTATTCTTAAATGTGAACTGGTGTGATTTCAACAAAGCAATGTATACAACTTTTGAAGGCTGCATAAGTGTCAGATAAGCTGGGTGTCTTTCAATTCCTCTTATGCAATATTTTTATTGTTTGAAGCATCCAAAGCTCCAAATACTTTAAGTTGTTGATTTTCAGTTGAACAGATAAAAAATGTATATTGTGGCTTTCTGTAGATATTTTAAGCGAGCTTTCCAGACGAGAAAAGGAACTTGGAGTGAAGCCAGATCCTGATATTGATGTGTTCATGAAGGTATATCAAATAAGTAATTCATCCGACATAATAATGCATTAAATTAAGGTTATTCTTAACACAAGACTGTGATTTTGATTAAATCTTCAGGCAACAGCAATTGCAGGACAGAAATCCAACATTATGACTGACTATGTCTTGAAGGTAACTTGTAATTGAATTCTTTGTTAATGAATAATTTTTCTTAACAGTTTGAAAATAACGTTGCTTGTGGAACAGATATTAGGGTTAGACATATGCGCAGATACAATAGTAGGAGATACAATGCGTAGAGGCATTTCAGGAGGTCAGAAGAGAAGAGTGACAACAGGGGAGATGATGGTAGGATCTGCCAAAGCATTTCTGATGGACGAGATATCCACGGGGTTGGACAGCTCCACCACATATCAGATTGTTCAATGCTTATGCCACTACGTTCACATTATGAATTCAACAATGGTGATTTCTCTTCTGCAACCAGCCCCCGAAGTGTTCAAACTTTTCGATGATATCATTCTTTTATCAGAGGGCAATCTGGTTTACCATGGACCTTCACAATCCATTCTTGAATTTTTTCACTCAATGGGTTTTCAATGCCCTGACAGGAAGGATGTTGCAGGTTTCTTGCAAGAGGTATGATTAAATAATGTATAGTGTGGGGCAGTTCATATTGTTTAGGTTTAGACAATACATTTTAAGTTTTCATTTGTTTAGTTGTTCATTCAAAATTATATTAATTTTTTCAAAGTCTTTTTATTAATGTGATTTTGGACGAGCCATCTAAATAAGTTAAAATTTAGATTATACTGTTCAAGTCAAACTATCGATATTCAATATTTTTAATAATTTTTTTTTTCTTAACAATTATATGAATTATTTACTGAAAAGTTTTATCAATCACAATCATCATCCACTCTCAATTAATCTCATAAATGATTGATCATGAACTGTGATCAGTTGATACAAATAATCATGCAGTTTTCAATCCAAAAACTCTTTACCTCATTGTGATATTGCTATCGGGATTCAACTGTGTAGTTTTACGAGTCAAACTCATTGACTCATGTTTCATGAGTATTGGTTCACAAGAACAACCCATCGAAACATATTGGTTCACAAGAACAACCCATCTCTCATGATAATGAATGGTACACTTAGCACTCATTGCATCTAGGTGATGCTCACAGAGGTAAAGCATTGGGCCTTTTCGAGAGGTCACCCATCCCTGTACTACTCCAGCTCAAGTGCACTTAACCACAGAGTTTTCTCCAAGTTTAAGCGCACTCAGCTTGCAACCCCATTTGCAAAACCTTCAACAAGTGTTGTGCCTTATGAACCATTCATTATAGAGCCCCTTTAGCTCATCAATTGATAAGGAAGAGGTGTTTTTCACAGCGTGTCAAATTGTGATATTGCTATCAGGATTCAACCGTGTAGTTTTACGAGTCAAACTCATTGACTCATATTTCATGAGTATTGTTTCACAAGAACCCATCTCTCATGATAATGAATGTTCCACTTAGCACTCATTGCATCTAGGTGATGCTCACAGAGGTGAAGCACTGGGCCTTCGCGGGAGGTCACCCATCTCGGTAGTACTCCAGCCCAAGCGCGCTTAACCAGAAAGTTTTCTCCAAGATCATGCCCACTCAGCTTTTAACCCCACTTGTACAATATCTCATTCTCAGAAATTGTAAAACCTCCTGTTTGCCATTGTATAATATCTCCGTTTCTGACAGATTTGTGATTGGTGAGCCCTCAGGTAACGTCACCTAAAGACCAACAGCAGTACTGGTGGAAGACGACGCAGGCATACAGATATGTGTCAGTAGAGGAGTTTGCGCAAGCATTTAAAAGCTTTCATGAAGGAGAGAAACTCTCACGAGAATTGTCAATACCATTCGATAAGAGACGATGTCATCCCGCAGCTCTTACTAAAGAAAAATATGGTTTAAGTAAAGGACATCTTTTTAAGGCATGTTTTGATAGACAGGTCTTACTAATGAAGAAGAATTCCGGTGTGCACATATTCAAGTTATTCCAGGTTAAAAACTTGGCCCTTATTCGATCATATTTTTATTTCAGAATGCGTAGATTATTACAATTGGGGTTTTTATTGATAGAAAACAGAGTGGCTTTTCAGATAACTATGGTGGCATCTCTGTCAACGTCAATTTTCATTCGTACGCGTATGCATCATAGAAATGTGGCGGATGGGTCCATGTACATTGGAGCTCTGTTTTTGGCCCTGCTTCTTAATATGTTCAATGGAATTTCAGAAATGGCAATCATACTTGAAAAGCTTCCAGTGTTCTACAAGCAGAGAGATTTGATGTTCTACCCTTCTTGGGCCTACTCCATCCCGCTTTGGATTACTCAAATTCCTGTTTCATTGATAGAGTCCTTTTCATGGGTGGCTCTTACCTACTATGGGATCGGTTATGCTCCCAATCCCAGCAGGTACAGCTACACTGCTCAATGTATATCCATTTCTATTTACATTTGCACTATGCTAACCTATGTTTTTGTACAGGTTTTTCGGACAGTTTTTACTATTGGCTGTCCTCCATCAGACCGGGCTAGTGCTGTTTCACTTCATAGCTTCAGTTGCAAGGACTCTAATAATCGGCAACACTTTCGGCGTGTTTGCACTTATGGTGATCTTTATCCTAGGTGGTTTCATTGTGTCAAAAGGTGCGTGCAACTAATTTTTACTTAGTGTAATACAATTTTTCATTCGTTTTAATATAGATTTGTTAGAAATAAGTCGCATTGAAATGAAAGATGGGTTGATTTTTTTTTATCAGTAGTTTAGTAGTAGAGTACTTAGTAAAAAATGGAAAGTCTTAGGTTCAAGTTCTTACTGGTCTATTGGAAACTCAACATGGTATCAGAGTCAAGACAAATTAGGAGCCTTGAGCATTCTATAAAGTGGTTTAAGGGGGATGTTGGAAATAAGTGTTTGTAATTGATGCATGAGTTTCACCATAAAATTGCTGCATGTGCTTTCACTGTCATGCACGGTCATGCTGTGTGCCTTCTCTGCGATGCACAGTTACTAAGGTTTTAGATAATTAATGTTAGAAATAGTTTGTATGAATATCTATTAATAGTCTTTGAATTTCATTTTATTTATCAGCTAATAAGAGCTAATGCATGCATGATAGATGTTATGAAAAGAGGTTACAACCTCTATAAAATACTGTCTTATTGCCTCGTTTAAAACATAGTCTGAACAATCGAATCCATTCAAAAAAGTTGAATAAATTTTTTTATTGTTTTGTGTTAAAACAATTTCTGCTTGTTTGTCTGAGTTTAAAGTCTACAATAAACCACATCTTTGTTAGTCCTATAGGGGCCAATAGTTTAGTGGTAGAGTACTCCCAACAACAAATAAAATATCCTAAATTCAAATCCTAACTGATTCATTAAAAACTCAACAAGATTTTAATATATAACCTGAAATGTTGATGAAAATTAAACACACAATTTATAAAAATGGCTCTGTTCATATTTAATCCCTACTTTCACTACATTGAAGTGCCTGTTTAAGGATTAATGTTAGCAGTTAATGCTTGTGCTAATCTTTCCTAGCTGCTATTGATATGCAGAGGATATTAAAGGCTGGTGGATATGGTGTTACTGGCTATCCCCTCTCACTTATGCTCAAAATGCTATTTCAGTAAACGAGTTCTTAGCAACCAGGTGGCAAACGGTTTGTATACATCTTGCATTATTATTGAAGAGTAAAAGTTGTTGACTCTTAGAGACTTGATTCCAATTACTATCGACTAACTTTAAACCAAAAAAAAAAAGGTAAGGCTAACCATTTATTCCAATTGACTCTTAATGCACCTATTTTCAGCCACAAGAGAATATTGGCGTGAAATTTCTGAAATCTCGAGGACTTTTTAAGGATAGCAACTGGTATTGGATAGGTGTTGGAGCACTCATTGGTTTCACTATCGTACTAAACTTGCTTTTCACTCTAGCTTT
>VDFB02075321.1:334174202-334266843 GCA_007258455.2 Sequoia sempervirens | reverse complement strand
TTGCAATATCTCAACCGTGAGGACTAACTTTCACCTGTTTAAATTGATAGCTTCATACATTATGCGCATCCTGTATAAAATTGAATTTGACCAACATAATTGTATTTACATCAGCTCTTGGAAAACCCCAACCAATAATCGTTGAAAATGAGTTGATAGAACAACAGGGTGAGGAAATGAAAAGCCTCTCATTTAGAGGATCGAAACAAGTTGTAACTCAAAATACTGGTGGGTTGAAAACTGGTTCTCTTAGGATTTGAATACAAAATTGGAGCAGTCATTTGATCTTAGGTTTACTATTAAACATGATGTAAGAAAAAAATATGGCGTTTGCAGGGGACATTTCAAGAGGAAATAGCAACTTGTCAGCCTCGCTCAGATGGGAAGGTAGAAAGAAAGGAATGGTGTTACCGTTCCAACCCTTGTCCTTGACATTTCACAACGTCAACTACCATGTGGATATGCCAGCAGTATGTGCAACTACAAACCAATACTCATTTTATATTTGTGCATTGAAAATTATCAATCTTAAGTGAAGTTATGGTTTGTTTTTAGGGTTTGATTTAAATAGCACACTCTAAATTTTGATTTAATTAGATAGTTCATTTGAAAACATATTAATAAGTACGTCTTATTAAAGAAGTTAGTGTACTGAACAATTCAAAGCTTAGAATTTGTTGTTAAACTTGACTGTTTGTAACAAATGTCAGCTAAATTGTAAATGAAAAATATGCCTGCAGTATGTGCAACTGCAAACCAATACCCATTTTTTATATTTGAGCATGGCAAATTGCCAATCACAGGTGAAATCATGGTTTGTTTTTATGAACAGTTTAAATAACACTCTAAGTTTTGGTTTGATTAGAGGGTTCATCTGAAAACACATTAATAAGTGGGTCTTACTGAAAAAGATAGCGTAATTATAAATGAACTACCTAAGCAATTCAAAGCTTAGAATATACTGTTTAAACTTGACCATCTTTGATAAATGTTGATTAAATTGTAAATGATAACTATGTCTGCAGTATGTGCAACTACAAACAAATACCCATTTTATATTTTGTGCATGGTAGATTGTCAATCACAAATGAAGTCATGATTTGTTTTTAGAGTTTGATTTAAATAGCACATTCTATGTTTTGATTTAAGCAGATGTCTCATCTGAAAATTAATAAATGGGTCCTACTAAGAAACTAATGTAATTTCAAATGACCACCTAAACAATTCAAAGTTTAAAATGTGCTGTAAATGATAAAACTATTATGCGCAAAACAGGAAATGAAGAGAGAGGGAGTTGGAGAGAGACTCCAGTTGTTGCGCAGTGTGAGTGGATCATTCAGGCCCGGAGTACTTACTGCTTTAGTGGGAGAGAGTGGGGCCGGAAAGACCACCTTAATGGATGTTCTTGCCGGTAGGAAAACTAGTGGGTATATTGAAGGATCCATCACTATCTCTGGCTTTCCCAAGAGACAGCAGACCTTTGCACGGATTTCTGGTTACTGCGAACAAACTGATGTTCATTCCCCCTGCGTCACAATCTACGAATCTCTCGTCTACTCTGCTTGGCTACGTCTTCCACGGGACGTTAATTCAGAAACTAGAATGGTACAGTACTCACATTTTACTGGACACTATCTCCAATTTTATTTTCCTTTGTGGATTTAATAGTTTGTATAAATTGTCGCAGATGTTTGTTGAGGAAGTAATGAAGCTGATAGAGTTACATGACGTAAGGGACGGTCTTGTGGGTCTCCCTGGAGTGAATGGGTTGTCTACAGAACAGAGAAAGAGATTGACAATTGGAGTAGAACTTGTAGCGAATCCTTCAATAATTTTTATGGATGAGCCCACTTCGGGACTCGATGCAAGGGCTGCTGCTGTCGTTATGAGAGCTGTTCGGAACACGGTGGATACAGGTCGAACGGTTGTCTGCACGATTCATCAACCAAGCATTGAAATATTTGAAGCCTTCGATGAGGTATGTTCAATGTGCCAAAGTGCTATTCTTAATAATATATAAACGTGTAAATGGGGATATCTTGAAGAACAGATTTTAATAGAGTCAATCTTTTAGTAAAGATAGCCATTTAAATGTTTAACGGGTTGTCTTCATTCAAATTTTATGTATAATTCCAGAACGGTTTTGATAGGAAAAAGCCTATATGATCTAGGATCTTGATAAAGGAAGGTTTATTTTATATTCTAAAAAATAATAAGTCATAAGGTTCTCTTTTGGAAATATTCCTGGCTTTTCATCTTTTGCTTTTTCAACCTTCGTTCAACCTCAATTCTTAAGTGAAATTTTTCATGTAATAGGGTGGTTTAAAGTTGAGGTTTTTAACGATCCTATTCAATTAGAAAAATCAAAGATATATAAAATTGGGAGGATTTTTTTTTTTTGGTTTTTGTTTGGGTTCAAGGTGTATCTCTGAAAGATAGGGTTTCTCTTGCTTCCATTCTAGTAGATAGGCCTCTTGAAAAATCAGATGTCTTGTTTAGAAAAATGAATCTAAAAGATTTTCAATTTTGTTTGGCTACTCTTAGCTATTAATTTTTTGAATAGAAGAAATGTATGAATAGAGATTATTTTGGTGGAGAAAAATTTGGAACAAATTTAGTTGGCTTAGATGTAATATTTTTATTTAGTTATTAAATTAAAATAAATTCTTCATTTTGAACAATATCATAAAGAGGGATTTCCTGGCCCCTCTAAATGTGTTTGTGGCATTAGTGAACAACCTATTGCTTTTTTTTTTCAATGCCCTTTTTCCTTAGAAGTCTAGAATTTATGTTATAGAATTTGGGATATGCGTATTATTCATATCTCTTCTTTATTTGAATTTTAGGATAGCATGAGAGATCCTCCTACTTCACCTGTTTTTCTAGTTTTTGTCTAGGATTTAAGTGGTCTCACTTTTAGTTCTTTGGTAGATTTGGTTGGAGAGAAATAGACACATTTTTCAAGAGCATCACAGTCTTTTCATTTATGTTTGGCAAAAGATAAATATTTCAGTCAAGGAGATTGTTGAGGCGAATTGTTCCCTTAAAGGGTCTCTCTCCCCTCATGATTCTCATATTTATGATTTCTTGGGTCTATTCTCTTCAACTAAACATAATCGAAATGTTGTTCGGATGATGATTCCTAAGAAGGTGAACAAGATTAGTAAGTGGTGTCCACTCCCTTTAGCCTTCTTCAAAAGTAATATTGATGGCTCATCAAGGGGTAATCTGGGGGCAACTAGGATTGGGGGAATAAGCTATGATAGTCAAAGTTCAACTCATTTCTTTTTCACTATCTATTTGGGAAGATTTACTAACAATCACATGGAGCCTTGTGCTCTTCATGTATCTTTGACTAAAGATTGTGAATTGGGATGAAAAATGTTATTTGTGAGATTGATTCCATGAATTTGATGGCTCTTTTGAATAAATGAATGTAGATCTAATGTGAGATTGATTCCATGATTTTGATGGCTCTTTTGAATAAATGAATGTAGATCTAATACGATTTCTTGGTGGTTGAGATTGATTCCATGATTTTGATGGCTCTTTTGAATAAATGAATGTAGATCTAATACGATTTCTTGGTGGTTGTTCTTCTCTTCTTAAGAAGATCTTGTGTTTGGCTCCTAATTTGGATTCCACTTTTTAATCCATATTTCTAGAGAATGGAACACAATGACTGATTATTTCACTAAAATGTTGGTTTAATTAGAATGTGTCTAATTGGGGTTTTGTACTCTTATATAAATCTAAAATCCTTCTTCAATTAATTCAACATGAGTAGAGTTAAGTTCTCCTTTTCAAAACATGTTGCCAATTCTGTGAGTCTATCTTGGTTCAATGATCGTTATGTTTGGAGAGGTTGGTGGTCTTTTGTGAAACTCATTTGACTTTTTCTTCTTCATGTTTTATTGATAGCTATAGCCATTTGAAAATCTCTATGTTACATATGGATGTATATTCTCTTTTTTCAACATAATCTTAACTTTTTACCTAAAGAAAAAAATATATTAAATTTAATTAAATTTTTTTTTAAAATTATAATAAAATATTGAGGGTGACAGGAAGCTTCTAAGCATTTCTCAGCTATAGTGGTCAATGGATTGAATCCTGCACTATTGAGTCTCCCTCACTTAGATTAAAGTTTAGAAACAAGAGGCAAGTTTATAGTGGCTGCTAATCCAAATTAGAAATCTAGTTTTAATATTATTTTAAAACAAACAAAAATTGCCTTTGTTCATGCAGTTGATAATGATGAAGCGTGGAGGGGAGATAACATACGCGGGCCCTCTTGGTCGCCACTCGCAAACTCTAATTGATTATCTTGAGGCAATTGAGGGAGTTCCCAAAATCACAGAGGGGGTAAACCCTGCAACATGGATGCTTCATGTCACCTCCCTCGGAATGGAAGCGCGGGTTGGGGTTGACTTTGCCGAACTCTATAAGAGATCATCCCTCTACAGGTAATCTGTTTACTGTTGGACAATATAATCAAACTTCAATTTCTTTCTATACCAATACATTTAACTCAATGATGAAAAGAAACACAGGCAGAATGAAATCATGATCGAAGAGTTAAGCAAACCTGCTGGTGGATCCAAAGATTTACATTTCGATTCAGAATTCGCACAGCCATTTGTAGTTCAAATTTTGGCCTGTTTGTGGAAGCAACATTGGTCTTACTGGCGAAATCCCCAATACAACGTTGTTAGATTCTTATTCACCTTTGCATGTGCTCTACTTTTCGGCACAGTTTTCTGGAGAATGGGAAGCAAGATGTAAGAAATTTAGTAATAGATACAATATAGAATTTAATAATATTAATATTGTAATTAAGTTGTCAATCTTCTTATACATTAAATAAACTAAATGCAGAGATCATGAGCAAGATATTCTCCAATCGATAGGATCCATGTTTGCCGCAGTTCTGTTTCTGGGTTACAGCAATATAACTTCCGTTCTGCCTGTAATTGACGTGGAAAGAACAGTTTTCTACAGGGAAAAGGCCTCAGGAATGTATTCCTCTTTGGCTTATGCGCTGGCTCAAGTAAGTGAAATATTAGAGGCTGAAAGTAGACAGCCATTTGAACTTTTGATAGGATGTTTGAACTCTTATCATCATTATAATTAGTATAGATATCTTAAATATATTCATAAATGTGGAGAGATATCAATTTAGATCTAATTTTATTTATTATATAAGTCGATACATAAATTTTGTTTGCTGTTTATTTTCAAAATATTATTATCAAATATTTAGCATTTTGACATGTAAATTACTGTCGAACATGAGAGATAAGAATTTCAGTTAATAGCTCATTTAATTACACTCCACTCCTTGTCATTGTAGAATGCCTCTCATATTAATCAATCTCACAGTTTAAACTTTTTTGAAGTATTTTCACTTTATTGTTTAAGTTCTAATGATATTGTATTTAGTGCAGGTATTTATTGAAGTGCCATACATATTTGTTCAGGCAGTAGTGTATGGGGTGATTGTTTATACAATGGTGGATTTCAAATGGAGTGCTGCAAAATTTTTCTGGTTTTTGTTTTGCATATTGTTGACATTAATTTATTTCACCTACTATGGAATGACGACAGTGGCCCTCACTCCTAATGCAAGTGTGGCTTCAATTTTCTCAACCGGTTTTTTTGCAATTTGGATGCTTTTCTGCGGCTTCTTAATTCCACGTCCGGTGAGCAGTCTGTTATTTTGATTTAAACACTCTAAGCTTTGATTTATTTAGGTGACTCATTTAAGATCACATTGACTTCTAGAAAAGTATCCACCTATTAATATGATTTCAAATAAACAACATAAACAAATCAAAACATAGAATATAAATTTTAAACTTCTCCTAACATTAATAGTATCATATGAGATGGAATGTTGCAGAGAATTCCAATCTGGTGGAGATGGTATTATTGGGCATCACCCCTTGCGTGGACATTGTATGGTTTGGTAACGTCGCAGTTTGGGGATGTTTCAGAGGAAATGGTGTTGGCAGATGGCAACAAACAACAGGTGAAGGAATTCCTGAGAACTCAGTTTGGCTATGAGCATGACTTTTTGGGATATGTTGCCGCCGCTTTGATTAGTTTTGGACTCTTGTTTGCCTTGATATTTGCCTTGTGCATTAAAACTCTCAATTTCCAAAGTAGGTAAAATACTTATTTATCAAAGAGTGCATAAATGGGACCTCATGTTTCCCAATGATCAACCGGTATATTATAGGTATTTGCTATGTTGCTCCAGAATATATTGACAATTTATATATAATTTAATTATCTTAATTTCGCTTGTCATTTATATTCTAATGTTGTTAGTTCAAAAGCTAATTAGACTCTTCAATTCTCTTCTAGAGTCTAACAAAAGATATTATTGATTGAGTATTGAAAATAATAAGGTTAATTTGATTTTTTTTTAAATTTGTATATTGGTAATATATATATATATATATATAAAAGTTTGTGTCTAGCATATATATATATATATATATATATATATATATAAGTTTGTGTCTAGCATATATATATATATATATAAAAGTTTGTGTTTAGCAAGGTATTCTTAATGTATTTATATAATTAAATTCATATATGTAGTTTCTTTTGTATCTAGTTTTATATTTATCACTTATTTTTTTGTGTATATGCACACAATTTTAGTTTGTTCGACTTCTATGTCTCACTCTAATTAGTATTTTGTTCTTTATTCATAATAATTCTATTAGACATAGATTTAGGTCATGTCTAAAGGTAGGGGTTCACCCTTATAACCAAAATCTTCATTGTTATAAATGCAAAATCAAAATCAAATATTTTCTTGATTTGCCTTATCTTACTTTGATCCTAAACCAAATTTACACAAATCTCCATAATTTAGTATTATCTTCATGTGTAGAAAAGACAAACTTCCACTCATTTACACATAGAGAATGATTAATTATCAAAATAAAAACTAGTTACATCTACAATTAAATCGAGAAAGGAATCTAGTGTATCTAATAACACTTATCCTAGCACATGTGACTCACCTAAAAAATTATTCTAAAATTCTTTTGCGTGTTTGAAGCTTATTGTCTATCAAGGTATTTTTAAGTACCACCATCTTGAAAAAAAATATAAAAAAATGATAGAAAATGTCACCTCCTAGATGTTAGTATTGAATAATTCATAAGAAATCCAAAAGTTTACAAAGACAATGTTCAAGTACACAGCGAGGTTGCAATTGCAAACTTGATCCAAAGTAATAAAGTTGATCTCCCATAGAGGAAAAATAAATATTCTAAATTTGATCAACATACACAATTATTAATGGCATTTCTAGATTATAAAAGACTCATCAATGCCATAATCTTTATTCATCAGAATGCAATCTTCAATTTGGAGTTGAGTATTCTCTCTCCTTTGATTAATTATTATTTATTGTATGATTATTCTTATTGTCTAAAATTTTCTAAATTGATTCACTCTATTCCACTCTATATACAACCCATATTATTGTTAGTTTTATGATTAGATGTAATGCACAGAAAATTAATTCAAAATCAGACACAATAACACAATAGATACCTTAGGAAAAACCTCCTCTTGAGGGAGAAAAACCTAACAACAAATATAACTCATATATATGAGCAATGGCAACAAGTATCTTTACAATGTGGCCACACACAAGGCCAATAAACAACACCAACAATGGTTGTAACACACACTAATAATTTGCCCTTCAATTTGCACTTGAATAGACTCACAATCTGCTTCTATATGAATTCGCACTACTCTTCTTGAAGAACTCGCACTTAATGGAGAAGGAGATAGAGCTTTTCTTGATGCTTGAATGAAGGAAAGTGACCACCTATATATACAATGCTAGATAGGTCGCACCTTTACAAATGACTAGGTCGGCCATCAAGAAAAAACTACAAATAATAATAATTAAATTACAATGAAGGTCAGCCAAGGAAGAATTATAGAAGGAAGGTTGGCCAAAGTAAAGTTGCCATTAACACATAAATAAATTATATCTTCATTCAAGGTTGGAAGAATTGAGCCCGAAGCTGCTAAACTTCAACACTTCCTCTCAACTAGGGAGAAATACTTCCAGTTACAAAAGACATATCACCTCACCGTGATGTCTACCACAATGGCTACAACCATATGTGGAAAAGAAGGATATCACCTCATCGTGATATCAGATATCACCTCAACATGATATCAACCAGAATGGCTACAACCATGTATGGTATGTACAAGTGTTCATCACTTGCGTGATGTTGTCACCTCAACATGACTTTCACCATGGCTCTCCCAGAAGGTGAAAACACGAGTACAAGAGAATCATCATGGACTCTCTCACATGATGTTGTCATGGAGTCACACACATGGCATCCACCATGGCTCTCCCAGAGGGTGGAATCAAGGGATTTCACCTCAAACTTCTCTTATAGAGAACTCATTAACAAGGGATTTCACCTCGAACTTCTCTCATAGAGAAGAACTCATTAACAAGGGATTTCACCTCGAACTTCTCTCATAGAGAAGAACTCATTAAAGATGATCATTGATACTGAGGCTCTTTCTCAGTTAGGGCTGTATTCTCCACCATACCAAGCTTATCTTGAAAGTACACAAACTTTATCCTAGACAGAGGCTTGGTGAGGATGTCTACCGTCTGTTCATCAGTGCTGATATACCTCAATTGTATAGCTTTCATCAATACCATATCTCTGATATAGGTATTTGATCTCCACATGCTTAGTTTTGTCATGGAACACAAGATTGAAAAAAAGCTTCACACAAATTTGGTTATCACAATGAATGATAGTAGGCTCCATTGATTATTCAAACAATCCTGCAAGGAGCTTACGAAGCCACACTGCTCCTGATTTTCCATACAAGCTGCAATATACTCTGCCTCTACTATACTCAATGCTACAGATGACTGCTTCTTGTTGCACTAGGATATCATCACAAACCCCAAACTGAGAAAACATCCAAAGGTGCTCTTTTGATCAATGACACACCTTGCCCAGTTAGAATCAATATAACCATGCAGCTTCAAAATCCACACCCAAAGGATACCTCAGCCCATATCCAATTGTGCCACACAAGTATCTCAGGATAAACTTCACTGCAACTAGATGAATTTGCTTGCAATCTGGTCTAGTATTAACTAGATACATCAAGGATCCAATCAACTGTCTGTACATAGTAGGATCCACCAGATCTGAACTAGCTACAACATCCTTAAGCTTATGAAAAAAATTGATTTCATAAATCAACATAATGAACCAAGATCAACTAGATTATCATCTTCTTCAAGTTCAGTAGGCTCCCTCTAATTCTTTAAGTACTTGCATCAACCTTTTGACCTCATTGTTCAAGATTGCATGCAATGCTTACCTTAGATAAATGTTTTCTAGTGCACACCTTTGGTATTGGAGAGAGTTCAGGGTAGACCTCCTCGACCTTATTGTAGATCACTCTATTCTAAATAGGTTTGCGAAGCTACCAATATCAAATATAGATGATTATCTTGTGCAATTTTGATCTCAACAACTAAAGGGGTCTTTCAAGGATTTAACACTTGGCCTTGCAACACTGCAACCTTCACTTCTTCTCAGTGAGTCACAAAACTCCCTCTTGATCCCTGCTTTAGAGATTGCAAAGAAGACTTCTGGAAGTGAACTCCCTCTAGCCACCAACTCAGTCCCATGGCTGCAAGTTGTGACTTCATACTTGATCATTTCTTTGGTTGGAATGACTTCCTCACAAGATGCCTCAAGTAATCTCTCATCACCTTCTTGCTCCTAGAACTATCCTGAAAGCATCTTGGAGAGAGATTACTAACAGTTTACAACTATCCAAAGAAATATCAAGGATAGAATCATACAAGGTTTACTATTCGAAGTTATAGCATGAAATAAGAATTTATGAAAAATGTTAAAACATAAATAAATAAATCAACCTAAAGAGAAATATATCAAAAGATCAGAATGAAGGGATAAAGAAACTTATCTTTATTGATATAACCCTTTGTTCCATCTTTTACTCCTCTTGAGAGTGCTAAACTCAACACAATAAAAGATAATCTGCACAACTACGGATTTCTTGAATGCATTATGCAGTAAGCATGTAGAACCAACTCTCTCTAAGAGTTAAAGGCTCTATCACAGTTCATGCATCAGAGGATGATAACGATGTGACCAACTAATCACCATTGAGAATGCAATTCTCTTTTTATTTCAGGGTCACACTCAAAAATCTTTCACAACCAACATGAAATAACTTGCAATAAATGAGATCTTTAAATGCTAGTGAACAAATTTCAAGAAAAATCCACTATCTCTCTTTACAAGATCCAAATAAATGATATAACTCAGCAAACAAAGAATACTTATCTCTAAATATTATGATGGATGCAGTTAGTGATCACAGTAAGATACACTGCTCTTTTGCTTAGATTTGTCCACAACCTTCACGGTTTTAACATAGGTCCCTGACAAGGTTAAATTTGAACATGGCCTTTGACTGTTCAAATTTATGATGCACTTCATTTCCAGCTACAATCCATCAGATTATACAACATGCTTACTAACAACACCCAAAGTGTTAGAGATGAATAAGGTCATCACTCATAAACTTTATCAGATCTACACAACTTAGTAGACTGAGTTTCACAAAAAATATAAACAACAAAAAAAAAATACTTATCTTTTGCTAGATTTGAATTCCTTGCAGTCCATCAATTGATCATTACTGATCTTGCACTTAAGGTCAGGGATAGACTTCATAAACTCCTCATTCTAGAAGTCTCAAGGTTGAGACCTAGAATGACCACACCAATTGCTCAAGATTACATCAACCTTCCAATGAAACACATATCAGCTGATCATCACCCTTAGCAGTCATGGGTCAAGGTGACTTTTCCTTAATGCCAAAAATGTATCCAGGGACAACAAGATGACCCAGTGCTAACAAAATAAAATTTGAGCTCAGAAGATGTGAAACGGATAGAAGACCAAGAACAATACAGGTTCATTCCTTCACTGTATCAACATACTCGATACTCTCAATATTCATCGATATACTTGATAACTCCTTGTAGATCAATCACATCAAATGATGACACCAATGAGATCTCCTAACAAAGTTAAGTAATCACAAGGCTCTGAGATCGCGAGTTGTATTCAGGAAGAGGAGTTTGCACTAAGAATGGATATGGTGCTCCACCAAAATAAGGAATTTGGATGTCTTGCAAGTCGTGGATGAAGTGATGCAAAGAAGAACACAAGCTTTGGATGCTATCTTCAAAATGTCACTAAGAATGAGAAGATACCTTTGTCATTGAACTACTCAAATTCTAAACACAACCTTGCGGCTCAACTTCACAAAGGATGGCTAGATTCAACATATAAGAATATTGCTAGAGCCAATCACAGTTCAACCACACAATGGAACATAGAATCGACAATCTCTTAGAAATTAATGACCATAGAGCTCACTAAGAATCAAAAACTGGTGATAGAGATATGTCGATCTGAGACACATTTGTATACATATCAGTAATAAGTGCTAACAAATACAATAATCGCAGGCCAAACCCTTTGCCTTTGCTCAAAGATGATTCAGGGTTAAATGCCTATGATTGATGCATCACATGCTCCACACTTCAGACTTGTTCCCTACTGACGACAATATAGAATGGAGAGACAAAAGCCATCGAACTCTTGTTGGGCTTTCGGCTCAATAAAACCTGCCTCTTGCAATCTATATCCTTCTATAGATGATTTGTTGCTTTTGAATAATCAATGAAATCTGATCGGATCCTCACACAAACCCACTCTGATACCAAGTTAGTTTTATGATCAAATGTAATGCACAAAAAAAAATTCAAAATTAGACACAATAACACAACAAATACCCTGGGAAAACCCTCCTCTTGAGGGAGAAAAACCTAGCAACAAATATAACTCTTATATATATGAGCAATGGCAACAAGTGTCTTTACAATGAGGCCATACACAAGGCCAATAAACAACACCAACAATGGTTGTAACACACACTAATAAACTGCCCTTCAGTCTGCACTTGAATAGACTCACAATCTGCTCCTATATGAATTTGCACTATTCTTTTTGAAGAACTTTCACTTAATGGAGAAGGAAATCGAGCTTTTCTTGATGCTTGAATGAAGGAAAGTGACCTATATATACAATGCTAGATAGGTCGCACCTTTACAAATGACTAGGTCAGCCATTAAGAAATAACTACAATTTATAATAATAATTAAATTACAATGAAGGTCAGCCAAAGAAGAATTATACAAAGTCGGCCAAAGTAAAGTTTCCATTAACACATAAATAAATTATATCTTCATTCAAGGTTGGAAGAATTGAGCTCAAAGCTGCTAAACTTCAACAATTATATCCTCATGTTAATTTGTTCTTTATTACTTTTATTTACATAATTATAATAAGGAATCTTATTTTCCCTCTTTATTTTTGTGAACTTGAAAAACATACCTAACATTGGATCACTAAATTAGGTTTTATAGATCTAATTTTTTATTTCATTTATCCTTTTGTCATATATACTCATTGATACATTTATATCCACAAATTTAGTGTTTCCTTGCCCAGTTATCTCTTAGCTAAGCTTGTTTTACATTAGTGTTTTCTTTTTATACATATTTTAGATTTGATTTTGGAACCAATATTTTTGTGATTCTTTGATGTCATTTTGTTCTTCCTTATAGGGATTTTGCACTCTTATTGCATCTTTTATAATCCATGTATGCTTGGATAGCGACTTCTTATTTACACTTTGAGTTCTCATGCTCTTCTATCCTTAGATTCTATTTACAATTTTGATATGTTTTTATATTTTGTGATATGTGACCCTATTGTTATTGATATACTTATTGAATTTTATCATATTAAAATAATCACATTGAGTATGGAAGCATTGCATGACTACCAATACATTTTTTATTCCTTTATTGATTTGCAAATCATGTTTCCATATTTGTTAGATATTATTACCTGACTCCATAATACCATATATTGCATACTTCTTCTATGGAGATTGATGACTTTTTGCATGATTCTAATCATATTAATATATCATTGAGTACACCTTGTTTGTATGATGTATTTATTGATAAACTTGGACCACTTACTAATCTTGTTCACCTTGTTTGCATGACATGTATTTATTGATAAACCTAAGGAGGGTAGAGATGACTTACTAATCTTACTCACCTTCTTAGGAATCATCACTCAAAAAACATTTTGATTATGTATAGTTGAAGAGAATAGATCCAAGAAATTATAAATATGAGAATCATGAGGGGGGAGAGATCCTTTAAGGAAACGATTGACCTCAAAAATCTCCTTGACTCAAATATTTATCCTTTGTCAAACATAAATAAAAATACTTTGACACTCTTGAAAAATGTGTCTTTCTCTCCAATCAAATATACAAAAGAATAAAAAATGGGATCAAGATCCCAAACAAAAACTAGAAAAAAGGTAAAGTAGCAGGATGTCTAATGCTATACCAAAATATAAATAAAGAAGAGATATAAATAATAGACATATTCTAAATTTTATGACATAAACTCTTGACTTCTAAAGAAAAAGGGCACTAAAAAAATGAGCAATAGGATATTCACTAATGCCACATAAAACCTTCAAAGGGGCTAAGAAATCCCCATTTTATGATATTATCCAATATGAGGAATTTATTCTGATTTATTAACCAAATAAAATTTTACATTTAAGCGAACTATATTTGTTCCAAATCTTTCTCCAAGAAAATCTCTATTCATACCTTTCTTCTATTCAAATAATTAATAGCTACAAGTTGAGCTAGAAATTTGCACAAGCTACATGAGCATCTACAATTTGCTTTTGCTTTCATAGTTGAGCTAGTCAAATTTGGGTGATGGAGTCAAATGGATGAGCCTCTAAGGTTATGGTGGTGAGGTAGAGCTAATAGGTGATGGTTTAATGAGCGGTAGAAAAAATAAGCTAGTTTCCTCCCATAAATATGGAGAAACCATAAAGTGCATGTGATGGCATCATTCCACTAATAAATCCACCTAGTGCCATGCAAAGGATGTGGTTCTAAGTTCTAAACATGTTGGATGTGTGTTGCCATAACTTTTTGATTAAGAAGATGCATTGAGGAAAAAATTACTCTTTGAGACTCTGGGGTCAGATATTTTCCATTAAATATAAAATCATATTAGAAAATGGTGTGACATGACAATATTTGCTAAAGGTTCAACAATTAGAGAGTAAAATCTAGCAAATATATAGAAGGATTGAGTAGAAATCAGAGCATGATCTATCCACTATAATACCCTTGAAAATCTAGCTCACAAATTCTTTGTGTACCATATTGTATAATTATGGAAGAAACCAAAATTGGGGATGAAAAGACCCAATTTATTGTGTAAAAACCAAGCCTCTCTTTTGATGGTTGTCTAACACATAGGAAAGGTTCCACATTTATCATGTTTAGTCTTAATCATGTTAAAGTCCCCACATAGGACCCAAGTGGTGACTGGCATTGAATTGGCAATCAAACACTAGAGAGATGTTTCAATAGCATCCTTGGGAGCATAAACATTAATCATCCCAAATGAATTAAATTATTAACATTAAAAAGAGCCCACACTACATGATTAGTGGGGTCACATCCATGATCAATCAAGAGTTGATGCCATATGGGTGAGAGAAATGTGACAACTCTTCCCTAGCTAGTCTAATGGTTAGTGTAAAGTAAAAAGCTAGAGTGCAAAATAACTCAAAAAGTTACAAAAAGATAAAACCCAACACTTTATCCTATTTAAGAAAAATAATATCTAAATCTAAAAATTGAGAATGAATAAAGTATTTTTGTTAGATGCACAGGACAACTGAGAGGCAGAGGGTGTATCAGTTGTATACTTTTAAAACATCAAAACCCTCATTAATATTCAGGTCTGCATTAGTTCTTAAACACTTGTTCACCATTAAACCTTTAACATATAGTAACAAAATGTCAACATGTCAAGTAGTAATGCAAACACATCAAACACATAAGAACATCAGATTTACATGGAAAAAATAAGAACGAAAAAACTACGATGAGGATTAGCTCACTGATATATGAATTGCAACACCAAATATAATAAGGCTCACTATCCAAAAAAATAAAGAAAGGCTCATTACCAAAGGACTCACTGTCCAGAAGAAAGAAAGAAGGGGTGGCTCACTACCAATTTGAATTACTAGCAATGCATCTCTCATATGTTGAAGGTATAGTTCCACTGAAGCACAAATTCATCAAACAATTTGAAATGTAGACACCTTCTCATTGCATTAGGAAGTCATAGGAATTAAGACTCACATTTAGATCATCACACTTGATTGAACTTTTGCATCTTTCGCATATCACACACTTCACACAATCCACACAAAAATTCTCCTTGTATTTATACCCTCCGCGACCTAGAACAATCTCAATTAGGTCAGCCTTAATCAAACATATACACCTCAACCATGTAACTCCAAATAGGTTGGCACTAAACACTTCCACCATATAAAGAAGTGAATCCCAACGATGTCACTACTTAATTGGGAACCAAATCTACATAAATAAGCTTCTCAACACTTAATCAACAATTATCCTCTGCAATTAGCGCTAGCACGCCAAGTTAGCCAAACATGTACTAACACTAACAAGCGATACCAAACACACCTTTCAAGATTTTAAAACATCTCCAAGACCACACAACAACATTCCACACTATTCATACAACATCTCTGAATATTCCAACATCATCAAAATATTTTGTACAACTACTATAACCACCCGAAACTCAAGAACACCTTCATTATGTGCACCCAACTATACTAGCACAAACATCCAACACACCAAACAACCTTGTAGAATAAATCAGCTCTTGAAAATTTAAGGAATGGTAGATATAAACATTATAAGCACATTCCTAGATCCGCAACACCAAAAACTTCACTATAGAGTGAAACAAAGAAAAAGGGGGGCTTATCAAAGCGAATTAACAAGATGATAAACCACACCTTTTTACTTGTTATTTCATTCAATTATGTATAGAAGAATGTGAAAAAAACCTAACTATTATAGCAACAATAAGGAAGGTTTTAAGATGGTGAAACAATGTATACCTTGTTGAAAATGTGTTGTTTCAAGGGTCATTAAGGACTCATTCATCCAGTGGCGGGTGGGTCACTGTTAGGGTTTTGGAAAATCACTTTCCGGGTCCTGTTCCTTGATGTATGCACTCTCAAGTGCTAGGTGTCAGCTCCCAAAAGTTGGAAATCAATTATGTAGTTTAGTTTCTGTGATATTGCAAGTAGGATGACAACTTTTGCAACTTTTCAAACTTGACAACTTTACAAATTTTATTCTCCACTTGATCTTCAACCTAGAAACCTACAATCACACATCAAGAGAGAAGATTTTTTTTTGATTATTAGGGAATAGGGGTTTACCTTTGCCAAACCTAGTTTAGGTAATTAAACCTTATGATGAAACAATGAAACAAGAACATGAAATATGGAACATGAAACAACGATACCTTGGATGAAGTCTTGGAATAGAAATCAACAATCTAACACAAAGTGGCTATGAAGAATGTAGATCTTGATCATGAATAAGGATGTGAAATAATGCTTGACTTGGATCTTCAATGCTACATTAGCACATAAGCCCAACGACATGCATGATGCACTAAATATTTTATATGATGATATGACCTTTAATTGCTGCAATAAAACCCTGATAATCTACCCTTGAATGCCTTTGATAATGCTCTTGAAATACTATAATGCTTGAATACTTGAAGTTGCTAGTCTACTTGAAAGAATTAGGATGAAACTAGGTGAAATAGCCTTATATTTACACTTAAGATTTAATTCTAAAATTCAAATAACACAAGTCAACATTAGATCTAGGATTGAAAATCATTAAAATCTTGACACAAAAAAGTTCAAAAAGGGGTGTCTTAGTTCAGGAGGACCCATTCACCACCTTGGACTAATGGTACCTAGCATAGTTAACTAGGACCAATTTTGGGGATTATGAAATAATATGCAAAAAGGGGGTTCTAAGACATAGTGAGGACCCATTTTCAAGGTGGCGAATGGGTCCTAGGTCACTATCCTAGGACTCAAACCTTGCCAAATTAAGTTTTATGTAATATTATTAATGAGTGTCATGATATATCCTTCAGAAAATGCAATAAATAAGGTTTGGATTTGAATTTAAGGGGCCAATTAAGCTCTAATTAACCTCAATTAATTAATAAAGCCCTAGATTAGTGTGAAAGTGTAAGAAAACACTTTACAATACCCTAAATAAGGCACAATTAAATCCATTTTATTATTAATTACTCATTCCCAAACTAAGCATGAAAAAGGGTTACTTTTTTCTACGTTACATAGCCAAATGCAATAGCAATCTATTTTTTCTAGACACCTTGTTTCATAAGATAGACATATTGTCACTTTACAATACCCTAAATAAGGCACAATTAAATCCATTTTATTATTAATTACTCATTCCCAAACTAAGCATGAAAAAGGGTTACTTTTTTCTACGTTACATAGCCAAATGCATAGCAATCTATTTTTTCTAGACACCTTGTTTCATAAGATAGACATATTGTCAAACACATCTTTCACTGCAAAATGATCCAATACCTAAATCTCTAGATAACACACCTTTGAATGCCTCTGATCATCAAATCCAAATTGCATGAGCATATATTCAACCATGAAGAAATGTATAAAAAAAACTAAACACCACTCTATCACATTGAACTATTTTTCATTCAAATTTTCTCAAAAGCACTTGGAAACCAAATGAACCAATTTCATCAACATTACTAACATCTCTTCAACACGTGTACACCATTTGCAACACTTTCCAACTACAACAATATCTTCAAACACAAGTCGGGGCAACAACCTCTACAACTACACTGAAGTAGGACATTAATGACAACACCAAGAATGTGTTGATATTAATGAAACAAATTTTTGGGACCCTATGGACTACTCTTGCACTTCTAGGGTTTTTCACCTAAAAGGAGATAGATAGGGCCAAAAATACTAATGATTCACTCAAATAAGAATGTATGCAATGTTGTTTAATGTAAATGAACTTAACTAAATGAAATTGACTAATCTGAATGACTGAAAAAGAATGCAAAAGTGCAATTACAATTATGTTTGAAAACACATTGTGATATGAAAACAACTAGGTAAATGAAGAAATAATGCAAAACAGAAAGTACAGAGATGAATATGAGTACACCTAGATGAATTGTGATGATTCTAGAGTGTTCTGAATGATGATGGAAATTACTAAATTTTCACAGTGGGACTCATTCGCCTAGAGTGGAAAATCAATCCTTTTCCTAGTGAAAAAGTGTTAGGAGTTGGTTTCTATTTGTTGGGATCCAAAATCTGACAAATTTTAGATTTTCAGTCCTAAAGTGGGACTCATTCTCCACAGGTGGCGAATCAGTCCTCTCCCAAAATTTTGAAAAATTAGGAGACAACTCTACAACACCAAATTTGGAAATGTTTGCTTGTTGGGTTACCGAAGTCAGTTATGTAGAAAATAGACAAATAATTCTCTCCAAGCTTGAATTTGACTCAAGTTGACTTGAAGTGCCTAGTTGACTTCGAAATCAATCTTCAACACCTAATAACTTGTCAAAACTGCATACAAAGAGCTACAAACAAACATGCAATAGGGGAAAAATGATTGAGGGTTAGTGAATAGGGGTTTGCCTCAGTCAAACTCCACTTTTGGTAATTAAACGCTTGAAAAGATAACGAAATGAAAGAGAAAGATAAAATAATAACATGCAAGAGCTATCAACTTACCTAACCCTTGATAATGCAAGTTTGAAGTTATGTCAATGGCTACTTCAAAGTGCTTGAATAGTGCTTGAATTATTGATATAAAATGCTTGAATGCTTGAGTGAATAGGTGGATTAGTGAACTTGATGAATTGGGGTTAGAATGAGATGAAAATCACTTATTTATAAAATTCTTGTGTGTTAGTATCCGTTCATACCTCATCATAGGATGACATCAAGTGTTTTTGAATAAAATCCCGAAAGGAAATTTAAAATATTTTGAATTTGGGGCCAAGGGGGACTCATTCACCACCCATGGCAAATGGGTCCCACCTAGGACCTAAAAAGATGTGTCAGAAAAAATATTATATTTAATGTTATATGTCAGGATAACATTCAAAAATACACTTAATTACAACTTATGAGGGCATAAAGAGACCAAATAAAGCATGAAAAGGGTGGAAACAGTGAAAACATGTCTAGAAGAGTGTGAAAGCTTGTTACAAGACTTTACAAGACTTCAAAATAGGACTTGTTGATGAGTAAAAAGGTAATTTTTAGGTAAATTGCATTAAATAGAGTCTAGAAGAATATAGAAATGCCTTACAACACTTCACAACACCTTCACAAGATGTCATTGTTTGAATTTTAGTACCTAAATAAGCATGTTCAAGCCATGTTACAACATAAAATAAGAGCAACATAGTTCCAACACCATGAAACAAGACCTAAAAGGCCATGAAAATGACAAGGGGCCATTTTTTATGGAAAATTTATCCCGCACTTTAGTGAGAGGATGAACCTATTTCAAACTCACACTAAAGTAGCCATGAACATTGATGAGAGGGTTCAAATGCACTTACGTTAGCAAGATGGAATGACAACGATCAAGAGGGATGATTAAGCCCCCAAGATGAAGATCCCATGGAAAACTAGACATAAGAACAAAGGAACACACAAAAGTTGAAAATAATTAGATGAAGTTTGATCGTCAATCCAACTAGTTGTGAAAAGAGATCTAGGCTGGTTGTTTGAAAAATAGAATGTGTACTCACTCAGGGAACACAAAACTTCAGGCTGTCCATAAGGTGAGAAAACCCAACTGTATACTCACTCTGGGGCCATAGAACTAGTTGTCTGTGGGGTGAGAAAGCCCAAAAAGGTAAGATACATACGCTAGTTGTTATGCACTCACAAACACAAAAGTGGCTATGGGGAAAAGTCATGCTGCTAGGTGGGCTTCCTGCTCAACCATGTCAAAGTTATATCACCTCATAAATTTAACAAGGAACCACAAGGAAACAAATGCTATGAAAAAAAAGACATAGGTACCACAGTCATGCTAGCTGCGTTATGCAAGGTGGCAAAAAGGAATGCAAAATGTAAAAATGAAAAAATGTAAAACGTAAAAAGATGTTCGAAGAAGTATTGTTCAGTTTATGCAAGGGTAGTCACTTAGGGAACATTATATCTAATGTCTCCAAGAGAGGACCAATCAAAGAATAGTATATTCACAACTTAGGGGATGTAGTGCATCACATCAAGCCACCAAGAGGAATGTAATATGCTAAGAAAGATACACTTATGAAGGACATCACACCCAATGTCATCCACAAAGTGACAAATGCATCATATAAACGACAAGGCTACACTAGGAACCAAGAATGCAAATGAATTAATGGTAATGTGTGCCCCCCACTTGAAAGGAATTGCTACACATCATTTTGTGAGCAATTACTTTAAAGTAGAGAAGAAAAGAAAAAGAAAAAAGAAAACAAGACATGAGAGCCAACTTGGAAAGCCCTATGCCATGTCATATGTTTTGAAGTTAGGCTGCATCATGTCAAGAAATATGAAAAACAAGGAAAGGGAGTTGCTCCCTAGAAAAGAAAACACACCAAACACATAAGGGATCTATGGATTTGGGGTTAGTATATTCTTTGCTGCAATGTGTTTATGAAAGAGCTCAAAACTGTCATCATTCCCTAAGGCACATAGAATAGGAAGAATGACACAAAGAGAGCAAAAACAAAGGAAAATGAAAGTTCGTTTTGAGTCAACATGGAAGAGACATTGTGGTCTCGTTGCATCGCACTTGCATTGGTCTCCCCCCAAAAGGAAAAAACAAAAAAAAATGAAAAAGACCTTGGGGTCAACATGGAAGAGACATACATCTCTATGCTTTGCATCATCCCCAAAAGGAAAACATAAAACAAAAAGAGAAAAAGACAAGGGCCTTTTGGATCAACATGGAAGAGACATAGGACGTCTCTATGCTTTGCATCATCCCCAAAAGGAAAACACAAAACAAAAAGAGAAACAGGCAATGCATGATGAATAGAAGAATAAAGGTATGAATAGAAGAAGTGTACAAAGAGAGAGAACATCAAACACACGATACGAGGGAACATGATACATACATAAAAAGAAAAGGAAAAATGGACAAGTAATGCAAATGTAAGTCAATCATTAACTAAGTTATTGGTTTCACAATCTTAAATAGATAAGCGAAAAAGGAATAACATAGTTAAGAGACAAAGACAAGTGCATTATAAGGATAAGGCTAACAACTTCTTGCCCTCCATAAAGTGTAAAGGAAAGAAGGAGCTGAGGTGGGTGATGTGAAAGGATCATGCAATGGTGAGAATAGGGAATTCTACAACTATGGTATGATGATGGGATTTGGTTGCTTTAAGGTATGATGGGGAAACAATCGGTATCAATGAAGTGATACTTATCCAACATTTTGTTCAATGTCCAACATTCTTTAGTGCAATGTCCATGGATGCAATGATATTTGAAAAATGGTATGTTAGAGTCTTTTGGATGAATAACCAACCTATTCATAGGCGGTAAAAGTAGAAGACCTTTGTTTAAGAGTAATTGAAGTCTCCATTCACATTCAGGTGGAGTATGTGTGGGAAACTTGATCTTTTTGAGTTTGTAATGTTGTTTTCACTTGCTAGATTCTCCTTGTTCATGAATAGAAGGAGGAGAAGGACCCATGGGGATCCTAACATCCTTATCATTAGAGGGAGATAGTGATTGTTCACGTGGAAGGAGAATGTTTAAGTTAGGAGGAGCATTCAAGATCACCATTCCAACATCCAAAAGTATCCTAGGTTGAAGAGAATGTCTCTTAGGATGAGAAGGATCATGATATCCAAGTCCTATTGTGTTTGTTACAATTGATTGTTGTTAAAAAAATTGATGGATGTCATGTTCATGTTTTGAGTCACAACCTTGTTTACTTAAGATAATGAATCCTTTTCCATATGTTTCCTCAAGGTTGATAGGAATGTTTGTGAATGTGTACTCATAGAAAGGTTGTGAATGTGATTGGTGAGAGGAAATAGGTCCACTTGAGGGATAGGTTCTATAGTGACTTCATGATGTAAATATGCAAAGTTATCAGGATGTGCAACATTGGGAAGGTCTTGTGATTTCATGGATGGGTAAAAGGCTACATTGGCTTCTAGGTCAAGTCAAGGCAGTCATTGTAGAACTTGTGCATGCTATCATCATCTTCTCCAATGATGTCTACTTCATGAGGAGGACAATCATTAGGAGTTGTAGGAGCATGTTGGAGTTCAAGGTTATTAGGGTCACAACCAAAGGCATAGTTGGACATGTCTAGCAATGATTTTAATGAATTCCAAAAATTATTGAAGGAAAATGCAATGATGTAAATAAACTAAGATGCAATAAATGAGGAAAAACATAGATTTTGTAAAGGAAAACAAAATGCAAAAAAAGGAAGCAATAATGTAGAAAAATGCTAGAAATATTACATAGATACTGTTGAAAAAGTGCAGAGGGATTGATTCGCCCTAGGTAGCGAATGAGTCCCAGTATGAAGTTTTTTAGTGTTTTTCAAAATCTTAAGATGATTTAAATGCTTTACAGAATGCAATGATAGATGTAGAATGCATATTTTGACTTTTTTTCAATGAGATGTAATGCAAAAATGAAATCTAAATGAAGTTTGTAAAATGAAAAGTCCTAGAATGCAATAACAAATCAATGCTCTAATTGAATGCTAATGCAAATGGAAACTAAGATGCAATATGTGAATCCAATCAGAAATTCAAAGTGTTCAAAGTTGGGCTCACTAAAATGAAACATAGACTTTTGAGACCCTATGGACTACTCTTGCACTTCTAGGGTTTTTCACCTAAAAGGAGAGAGATAGGGCCAAAAATGCTAATGATTCACTCAAACTAGAATGTATGCAATGTTGTTTAATGTAAATGAACTTAAATACATGCAATTAACTAATCTGAATGATTGAAAATGAATGCAAAAGTGTAATTACAACTATGTTTGAAAACACATTATGATATGCAAATAACTATGTAAATGAAGAAATAATTTAAAATAGGAAGTGTAGAGATGAATCCGAGTGCACCTAGATGAATTGTGATGATTATGGAGTGTTCTGAATGCTGATGGAAATTACTAAATTTTCATAGTGGGACTCATTCGCCCAAGGTAGCGAATTAGTCCTCTTGGTGAAAAAGTGTCAGGAGTTGGTTTCTATTTGTTGGGATCTAGAATATGACAAAATTTAGTTTTTCAGTCATAAGGTGTGACTCATTCACCATAGGTGGTGAATCAGTCCACTCCCAAATTTATGAAAAATCAGGAGAGAATTCTACAACACCAAATCTAGAAATGTCTGCTTGTCGGGTTGCTAAAGTCAGTTCTACAGAAAAAAGACAAATAACTCTCTCCAAGATTGAATTTGACGTAAGTTGACTTGAAACACCTAGTTGACTTGGAAATCAATCTTCAACACCTAATAACCTATCAAATTTTCATATAATGAGTTGCAAATAAACATGCAATAGGTAAAAAATGATTAAGGGTTAGTGAATAGGGGTTTGCCTTGGTCAAACCCCACTTTTGGTAATTAAACCCTTGAAAAGATAATGAAATGAATGAGAAAGATAAACTAATAACATGAAAGTGCTATCAACTTACCTAACCCTTGATAATGCAAGTTTGAAGTAATGTCAATGGTTGCTTCAAAGTGCTTGAATAGTGCTTGAATTGTCGATGTAAAATGCTTGAATGTTTGAGTGAATAGGTGGATTAGTGAACTTGATGAATTGGGGTTAGAATGAGATGAAAATCACTTATTTATACAATTCTTGTGCCTTAGTATCCATTCATACTTCATCACAAGCCGACATCAAGTGTTTTTGAATAAAATCCCAAAAGGAAATGTAAAATATTTTGAATTTGGGGCCAAGGGGGACTCATTCACCACCCATGGCAAATGGGTCCCACCTAGGACCTAAAAAAATGTGTTAGGAAAAATGTTGTATTTAATGTTATTTGTCAGCTGATAACATTCAAAAATACACTTAATTACAACTTATGAGGGCATAAAGAGACCAAATAAAGCATGAGAAGGGTGTAAATAGAGAAAATATGTCTAGAAAAGCATGAAAGCTTGTTCCTAAGACTTGTACAAACACTTCAAAATAGGACTTGTTGATGAGTAAAAAGGTGATTTTTAGGTAAATTGCATTAAAAAGAGTCTAGAAGAATGTAGAAATGTCTTACAACACTTCACAAGACATCATTCTTTGAATTTAGTACCTAAATAAGCATGTTCAAGCCATGTTACAACATAAAATAAGAGCAACATAGTTCCAACACCATGAAACAAGACCTAAAAGGCCATGAAAATGACAAAGGGCCATTTTTCTACGAACAATTAATACCAACAACTTCAATGCTAAGGGTTTACATCATCAACACCAACAACATTCCAAAAATTTATTCATACAAGGGGTTGAGATCAATGAAAACACCCAAGCAACTCACAAACAATTCAAGCTTCCAAGATCTCCAAACTTCTAACAATCTTTCCCCTTTGTCATTGATGACAACACATACTTTTTGAAGAAACCATCAACATCAAAAGCAACCAATAGCAATAATGCAATAAGTAGTACTCCCCCTAACTTGGAGAACTCTTTACTCTTCATATATTCTCTTCATAGACTTCTCCTGCAACACTAGCGACACTTGCACTCTATATTACTCTCCTCCTTTGCTCCTCAAACAATACTTCTCCCTACTCTCTTTCTCTCTCCCACCTCTCTCTCACCTCTCTCTCCCTCCCTCCCTACCTCTCCCTCCCTCTCTCCTTCCCTCTCTACTTCTCTTTATCTCCTTCCTCCCTCTCTCTGCCTACCTCTCTCTCTCTATTTTTCTCTCACCTCTATCTCTCCATCCCTACGTCTCCCTCCCTCTCCTTCCCTCTCTACTTCTCTTTATCTCCTTCCTCTCTCTACCTACCTCTCTCTCTATTTTTCTCTCACCTCTCTCTCCATCCATACCTCTCCCTCCATCTCTCCTTCCCTCTCTACTTCTCTCTACACTATCCTTGTATAACTATTTCTCTCTCCCTCCCTCTCTCCCTCCTTCCCTCTTTTAATCTATCCAACTTCTTCCCTCTCTACTTCTCTCTCTATAACATATCTCTATCACCTCTCTCCTTCCCTCTCTACTCTCTATATCAACTCTCTCTCCCTCCCTCCCCTCACCCTCTCTCTCTCTCTTCCACAAACCTTCACTCTCTACTTCTCTCTTTATAACCTATCCCTATATACATATTTTTCTCTCCCTCCTACCCCCCTCTTTCTCAATCTCTCTACCTTCCTCCTTACCTCTCTACTTCTCTCTCTGGTCTCTATCTCTCTATCTCACCTCTCTCCCTACCTATCCCTCCCCCCTCTCTCTTTATCATACCTATCTCTTAGCTCTTCCTCCCTCCCTCTCTACCTCTCATTCCCTATCTTCTTCCCTCTCTACCTACCTCTCTCTCTCAGCTCTCTCTCCATCCCTACCTCTCACTCCATCTCCTTCCCTCTATATTTCTCTCTAGCTACCTATCCCTATATACCTCTTTCTCTCTCCCTCTCCCCTCCCCTCTCTCAATCTCTCCACCTTCCTCATCCTACTCTCTCTCTCTCTCTCCCCTCTTTCTATCTCTCCTCACCCTCTCTACCTATCTCTCTATCTATTATCTACTCAACTATCCCTCTTTACCTCTCCCTCCCTCCCCATCTCTCTATCTCACCTCTCTCTCCCCCTCCCTACCTCTACCTCCCTCTCTCCTTCCCTCTCTCCTCTCTATCTCCCATTTCCATCTATCTACCTACCTCTCCCTCTATAACTCCCTACCACTCTCTCTACTTATATCTCCCCTCTCCCTCTACCTATCTCTCTATCTCATCTATACCTCTTTACCTCTCCCTTCCTCCCCTCTCTCTCTCTCTCCCACCCTCTCTCCTCTCGCACTTTTTCCCTCTCTTTGATGTGCACTAGAATATGTGATACAAAAAGGGGAGGAAGATGAGGAGATTGAGAGAGAGGGAAGGAGGGAGGGAGAGGTAGAGATGGAGAGAGATAGAGATAGAGGGGTACATATGGATAGTTAGGTAGAGATAAGTAGAGAGGGAAGGATAAATGGAGGGAGATGTAGGGATAGATAGAGAGAGGTGAGAGCGAGGAACAAAGGGATAGAGAGGTTGGTAGAGAGAGGGAGGGTGGAGAAAAAAAGTAGAGAGGGAAGGAGAGATAGGAAGGGAGGGAGAGAGGGGTACAATAGAGAGAGGGGGGAGGGAGTGAGGGATAGATAGGTAGAGAGGTGACAGAGAGAGAGAGTAGAGAGAGGGAGAAGTGAGAGAGATAGAGGTAATAGAAAGATGTGGTAGAGAGAAGTAGAGAAAGAGAGAGAGGGAGAGAGAGAGAGTGGTGAGATAAAGATAAGTAGAGAAGGAAGGAGAGAGAGAAAGAGGGGAGAGAGAGTGAGAGAGAGAAAGAATGGAGAGAGAGAGTGAGAGAGAGAGAGAGGAGGGAGGGAGAGGTAGGGAGAGAGAGGTGAGATAGAGAGTAGAGAGAGGAGAGAGGGAGGGAGGGAGGAAGGGAGAAGTGTGAGAGAGAGGTGATAGAGAGAGAAGTAGAGTGGGAAGGAGGAAGATGGAGAGATTGAGAGAGGGAAGGAGGGAGGGATAGAGAAGAAAGAGGTATAGAGGGATATGCTAGATAGGTAGAAGTAGAGAGGGAAGGTGGGTGGGAGGGAGAGAGACAGAGGTATAGAGGGATATGTTAGATAGAGAGAAGTAGAGAGGGAAGGTGGGTGGGAGAGAGAGAGAGAGAAGTGATAAAGAGATAAGTAGTGAGGGAAGGATAAAGGTGGAGAGATTAAGAGAGGTAAGGGGGGATGGGTTATATGGAAGTAAGTAGAGTGGGAAGGTGGGTGGGAGAGGGAGAGGGATATAGAGAGAGTTCTTGAGCTCAAGGGAGAGAGAGTGAGATAAAGAGACAAAGATATTAAGAGAGAGAGAGAGAGGTCTAGAGCATAAGAGATAAACAATGAGCGAGATAGTGAGAGAGAAAGATGATCCAACTTTCCATTTACTAAAATTTGACCTCTTGATTATTAAAATTTGACATGTTGATTACTAAAATTTTACTAAGTTTGAAAGTTTTAAGATTTTCCAAAAACTAGAATTTACATTATAACTCCAAGAGATTTGACACCACTCTCAAACATCCTGAAACTATACACATGAAATATACTTAAAGTATAATAAAATAAATGTCCATATGTAAATATCAACTTATATTTCATGTATATAGTTTTCTTGGAAGAGAAAGACAAAGAAAATGACAAAGAAATAAAGAAAGTGCTCAAAAAAGTGCATTCTAAAAATTTATGCTTCACATTTGGTGAGTGTCAAATGGGTTGCATTAGAAAATAGCAACCTTGTGGGTTGGATTTTCCTTGGGGATCCAACCCAAAGTTGGATGATCATTTCATGCCAAAGACGTTTTTTTTTTAAAGGGTAGTTCAAAATTTCACATATTTTTTGTCGTGCTCTCCATTAGGTTTGCATGTGTTTCAGTGCAAAATTATAAAAAATACCATGATGACATAAGTTCTCTCTTAGATATCTAAATATTTTTAAAATATTTTTGTTAGAAAATGAAATAGAATTCAATAGATAAATGAAGCAATGAATCTAGACCCAGATTGACACCGATATGAATCCGCTAACAACTCTGAAAAGCAAAAAATTGCATTTGTGGATTTTCTCTAAATTTTATTGAGGTACAACTCTCTCACAAGATCTTCAATGAATTTATCTATCCTAAGGAAACAACATATGCTTTTAACCAGAAAGTAGAAAAGGTGACCAACGCTAGCTCATAAATATGAGACTAATGCAAAGGAAAAAACACAACCATTTATGATCAATGCAAATATTGAAAATCATGACTATAAATCAAACTAACGTGAATAGATCAGACTGCAATAAAGAAGAGATAGATAGCATGTTCTTTAAAGAAAACTCAACTAATCGTACACATAACGCACAAGTTTGCATATTTCAAATATTTCAATCTATAACACACAAATTATAAACTATTGTAGATTGCAATTAATATTATTCCTCTGTGAAAAGCATCCCTAGATGTATCCAGGAAGATTCTAAAAAAAGTCCCTTCATCTATGTTTTACCTCTAATTTATAGCATGCTTAGAGCCATTGAACATACACTAAGGCCATTACTAAATTAGTGACTTCTCCGCACATTTTCAAATTCATCAAAATCAAAGAGAGGGTTTGGATGAATTGACTACCATTTTTCCTTATGAAGATCATCCTCCCTAGGATCATTATTTTCTTCCAAACTTAAGCATATATCCTTATCTTCTACTTCTTTGAAAAGGAAGGTTTCATATTCTGGAGAAAGAAGATAAATTTGTACCAAAACTTTCAAGCTAATTTCCGAAGGAGAGAGTTCACTAGGAGGAGAGGTCAGAGTCAATGGTGGCTTTACTGGCAGCACCTCATCTTCATCATCAATGGATGAGCTATAATCACCTTCAACTTCAACATAGGTGCACAAGTTCAAGGATAAATCAACACAGGGATGGTTATGCTCTTCATTGGGCTGATGTAGATTATCAAGGATCGTTAGATTTATGTTCTCCACAATAGGATTGCATGTGACCGAAAACTTGGGAAATTTTTTATAACTAGTTTCAAGTTGCATATTTGAATTTACTTTTCACTTGCCAACAACAATGAAATCATCTTTAGCCTTCACTGCCTCTTGTTGAGCTTGCTCAATTCTTCAAATTTTCTCTCTTTTTCAAAAGTAATTGTATATCTGGTTCAAGAGAAAAAATGAATATGTGGTATTAAATCTCTACACTAGGATTTTGTGGGCTAGGAATCTTTTGGAGAGACTGGTTGAAATGGTAGACAAAATCCATCATCGTTTCAACTCTATTTTTCATAATATGGAAAAAGTGACGAATGGTAGTTGTAACATTAGTTGGGATTCCATAACATTGGAGGAATTTTGTCTTAAGAACCTACCAACCAGTGATGCTCCCCTTTTCCAATCCTTTGAACCATTCAACAAATTTCTCGATAAAACTTTCAATAAAAATTCTTACAAACACATCTTCATCTTGAATTCCTAGGACTACGCTCATAGCCATCATAGCTAGGATATGGTCCTTAGGATCTTGCTCATCCTGACTTGAGAATTTATGAAATCCTCTCCTAGATCCTTTAGGTAAATCATGATACTGTGATAAAGCAAAAGGGCCAACTTAGTTGCACCAGAGATTTGTTGCCATAAACAACAAACGAAGTCGCCAACTCACTTGGAGTGAGGTAAGGAAAATAAGTTTACTATGGTGGACGAGCCATAGGTCTGAAGCCAATATGTAGGTGGGTCCCTTGGTTGACGTGGAGGTGGATTGGGCTGACGATTATGACGGCTAGGTGGGTCATCATAATATTTGAATATCAGTCTTAGGGATGGTTCAATCATAGGTACAGGTGGTCATTGGGCATGCTCCTCTTCCTCTTCCAAGAAAAAAATTCATTCGCATATAATCTGCTGCACTCCTTCTGTACCTCCATGTGAGTGTATTTAATTGTCAAATGATATCTTCTTGTTCCGCTCCAACCCAATATAAATCTAGTTGCAAAATAGAGAATCTGTCATTATGTGGAAGTACCATTTTGTTGCATGACGTAATGGCAATTGTCAAACTTTCAAATAATTTTTTCTCCAACGGAGTCACCAAAAATCTGTTACCAAATGAAATAGAATTCAATAGATAAATTAAGAAATGAATCTAGACCTAGATTGACACTGATATGAATCGACTAACAACTCTAAAAAGTGCACAATCGCATTTGTGGATTTTCTCTGAATTTTATCGAGGTACAACCCCCTCACAAGATCTTCAATGAATTTATGTATCCTAAGGAAAGTACATGTGCTTTTAACTAGAAAGTAGAAAAGATGACCAACGCTAGCTCATAAATATGAAACTAGGGCAAAGATAGAAACACAACCATTTATGATCAATACAAAGATTGAAAATCATGACTATCAAATTGAACTAATGAGAATAGATCAGACTGCAATAAATAAGAGATAGATAGCATGTTCTTCAAAGAAAACTTAACTAACCATACACATAACACACAGGTTTGCATACTTCAAATATTTCAATTTATAACACAGATTATAAACTATTGCAGACTGTAATTAATATTATTCCTCCTCAAAAAACACCACCAGATGTATTCGGGAAGATTAAAAAAAAGTGCCTTCATCCATGTTTTTCCTCTAATTTATAGCATGGATAGAGCCATTGAATGGACACTAAGGCCGTTACTAAATTAGTGACTTCTTGTATCCAAAATGTTTATTAGGAAACTGATAAGACAATTAGAAGTTTTGCCAAGAATAGATATCAACAGAGAATTGATCATCACTCGAGCAACAACTGCCAAAGGACCAATCATTTCATCAATCTTTAATGCAATGTATAAGGAAACCAAGCGATAACATGTGTGAGCTGTTTGATGAAGAATTGTAATTTAATCGACACAAATTGATCATAAATGTGAATTAAATTCACATCTTATCAATCTTGAATGAATGCACCCATGTCTAACCAAAATTCTATAAATTCAAGTAGTGTCATTTCTCTTCCAACATCAATTACATCCAATATGGTAAGCTCCCAAAGCGATGGAAATTCTGCAAATGACTACATTGTTTTGGAAGAGATTGAGGGCAATCCTTTGTTCAGGCACATTTTTGATCAATTGAAAGAGGTCTTCGTTGTGCGGAGTGAGGTGGAAGAAGAGGTACTCCAAAGCATCCTGGGTGAGGTGTTTCTGAGCCAGGCTCATGTGCATAATACTACCATATTGGAGCGGTTTATTTATATAGTTGTTAGGACTTCTACCCATTGATATTAGAGCATTAGGGCACTGGAGCATTTGGTGAACCTTGAGTTCCATCACTGCTTTAGGGTGGCAATAAATTGGCTCAACTACTATCCTTGAATTGGGCTGGTAGTTGATGTCATCTGCATTGCATCCGCTATCTAGGATGAGACTCTAGAGGAGGTCATATCTCTATTGTGCACTAGAGTAGTGAGAAATGACATGGGGTTGTTCATACAATTCCTCTAGTCACATGAGAACTTGCTTTCACTTGCTCAAATTGAACGCCTGCAAGTTGTTACTGAGAGTATCTGGGTCCTGATGTGTACTTTGTGCACTTGAAACATCCTCTATTTGCCTCTTTTTATGTCTGCCAACCTAGTTTTTGTACTCAAGCCAAGTGATTATAGCTATACCAACATAATGTAAAAACATTTATACATAAATAAAATATCTCTTTTTTGTGTTATCTATGTTTTCACATGTATGATTTGCTAGTTTCTGTTTATGTTGTGCTTGAAAAATATTGGCTTTCTTCTATATAACATCACAATTAAGTAATCATACTAGAAATAATTTAGTTTAATCAAAATAATTATTCATAGGCAGCAAAACCTATGGTTCACATAACTTAACAAAGACCCGCACAGGTTCAAAATAACCTAGAAAATGTTGCTCGAGGCATAACTTGTGGATGAAGTTTTCAAATTTAATTCATGACTTAATCCTTTCTGTACATTGCACTTTGGGAAATAAAGGGAGTTTGAATGTGACAAGAAAAAATCTGCCGAATGAAGGAAAAAATGAGGCTGGCGATAAAATGGGAGGTTCGATGAACCTAACAAAACACTGCTCAAGTTCAAAGTGAATGACAAAAGATCGCCAAGAACTAAGCTTAGTTCATGACTCAAGAAAAACAATAAGATAATATCCCGAATAGAGTCTCAAGCAAAATTTATGGGTAATAGTGGATCTAGCTAGGGACAAGGACCGCAAGGACGAAGTGATGAACCTAGAAGCATGGATGTAGACTAGTCCCTATCCATTGGGCACAAAGTCAAGGAGGAGGACAACCAAACAAACCAAAAATGGGACAAAACAAGGAAAGAAACATCTAGACTATCGACACACCAAAATTTCAACTATGTACATGGTAGGACAACCCTACCTCACACGATTCCCAGGATAATCATGCAAATCCATTGACAGGTTGGGAGAAATAGCTACTTGTATGGATCAATGCTGAGTAATTAAAAATTGCATGTACAACCAATTTCCAAATTACAACTGCTGCTGTTGAATAAATGAAGTCAACATCCTGTAAGGGCTTCTCAAGCCATGTCTTATGTTCAAAGAGTCATTCTTGATTATATGCCTCACTAATCAAATGACCCATGTTAATGCCTCCTTTTATATATTCATTGAAATTCGCCTACACAATATCCAGTTTAAGATTTTTTTTCATGTCTTGCACCTGACACTCTGAATAGGAAGAAAGGAGCCCTCGAATTGGACACCCCACATATACATTATGAGGCAAGTGAAGTTCATGGTCACTATGTGTAGAAGCAATCAAATTTTCTAAAGACTCGGGATCCCCATTTGTAGTTTGTACATCATTAGACTTATTAGATTTCACTGTTGATTTATCAATCACTGTCCCTCTTTCGATTTCATCCACCCTATATGTTGATTCTAATAAATGTATTGAAACTTTTGAATCTTGTATAATGTTCCTTTCAAAATGAAAAGATTTTGAAATAAAATGCTCAGTTGTTTCACTTACAATTGCCCGATCTTCAAGGATTTCATTTGCAAGCTTGAGCTCCTCAAACTAGTTTGTGTGCTAGGGAAGATGATACCCAAAGATTCGATCGCCTCTTGGAGCCAATATTTATTTCCTCCTTTAATTGGGAGATTATTATTTTCCTTTTGTTGCTTCTGATCATGATTAACTATAGTTTTGGGAAAACCAATCTCTTCTATTTACATTAATTGATCTTTTGAATTCATAAACAAAGGATTATCATGTATTTCAAATTCATCAAAATCAAAGAGAGGGTTTAGATGAATTGACCACCATTTTTCCTTATGAAGATCATCCTCCCTAGGATCATCATTTTCTTTCAAACTTAAGCATATATCCTTATCTTCTACTTCTTTGAAAAGGAAGGTTTCATATTTTGGAGAAAGAAGAGAAATTAGTACCAAAACTTTTGAGCTAATCTCCGAAAGAGAGAGTTCACCAGGAGGAGAGGTCAGAGTCAATGGTGGCTTTACTAGCAGCACCTCATCTTCACCATCAATGGATGAGCTATAATCACCTTCAACTTCAACATAGGTGCACAAGTTCAAGGATAAATCAATACAGGGATGGTTATGCTCTTCATTCCTCACTAATATAGATTATCAAGGATCATTAGATTCACGTTCTCCACAGTAGGATTGCATTTGACCAAAAAAATTGGGAAAGTTTTTATAACTGGTTCATCTTTAGCCTTCACTGCCTCTTGTTGAGCTTGCTCAATTCCTTGAATTTTCTCTCTTTCTCAGAAGTAATTGTGTATCTGGTTCAAGAGTAGAAATGAATATGTGGTATTGAATCTCTATGCTGGAATTTTCTAGGCTAGGAATCTTTTGGAGAGACCGGTTGAAATGGTAGACAACATCCCTCATCGTTTCAGCTCTATTTTTCATAATCTGGAAAAAGTGACGCAAGGTAGCTACAACATTAGTTAGGATTCCATAACGTTGAAGGGATTTTTTCTTAATAACCTTCCAACTAATGATGCTCCCATTTTCCAATCCTTTGAACCATTCAACAACTTTCTCAATCAAACTTTCAATAAAAATTCTTACAAACACATCTTGATTTTGAATTCCTAGGACTGCGCTCATAGCCATCATAGCTAGGATATGGTCCTCAGGATCTTGCTCATTGTGACCTGAGAATTTAGGAAATCCTCTTCGAGATCCTTTAGGTAAATCATGATACTGTGATAAAGCAAGGGGGCCAACTTGGTTGCACTAGAGATTTGATGCCATAAACAACAAATGGAGTCACCAACTCACCTGGAGTAAGGTTAGGAAAATAAGTTTATTGTGGTGGATGAGCCATAGGTCTGAAGCTAATATGTAGGTGGGTCCCTTTGTTGACATGGAGGTGGATTGGGTTGATGATTATGATGGCGAGGCGGGTCATCGTAATATTCAAATATCAGTCTTGGGGGTGGTTCAATCACAGGTACATGTGGTCACTGGGCTTGCTCCTCTTCCTCTTCCAAGACAAAATTCACTCGCATATAATTTGCTACACTCCTTTTGTACCTCCATGTGAGTGTATTTAATTGTCAAATGATATCTTCTTGTTCCACTCCAACCCAATCTAAATCTGGCTACAAAATAGGGAATACGTCATTATGTGGAAGTACCATTTTGCTGCATGACGTAATAGCAATGTCAGACTTTCGACTAATTTTTTCTCCAGCGGAGTAGCCAAAAATCTATTAGCGAATGAAATAGAATTCAATAGATAAATTAAGTAATGACTCTAGACCTAGATTGATACTGATATGAATCTGCTAATAGCTCTGAAAAGCACACAATTACATTTGTGGTTTTTCTCTGAATTTTGCCGAGGTACAAATCCCTCACAAGATTTTCAATGAATTTATGTATCCTAAGGAAACAACATGCGCTTTTAACTAGAAAGTAGAAAAGGTGAGCAATGCTAGCTCATAAATATGAAACTAGGGTGAAAACAAAAACACAACCATTTATGATCAATACAAAGATTGAAAATCATGACTATCAAATCGAACTAACAAGAATAGATCAAACTGCAATAAATAAGAGATCGATAGCATGTTTTTCAAAGAAAAATCAACTAACCATACACATAACACACAAATTTGCATACATCAAATATTTCAATTTATAACACAAATTATAAACTATTGCAGACTGTAATTAATATTATTCCTCCTCGAAAAACACCACCAGATGTATCCAGGAAGATTCACAAAAAGTCCCTTCATCCATGTTTTTCCTCTAATTTATAGCATGGCTAGATCCATTGAATGGACACTAAGGCCATTAATAAATTAGTGACTTCTTGTATCCCAAACGTTTATTAGGAAATTTATAAGATAATTAGAAGTTTTTCCAAGAATAGATATCGGCAGAGAGAATCAATCATCACCCAAGCAACAACTGCTAGGGGACCAATCATTTCATCAATCTTTAATGCAACGCATAAGGAAACCAAGCGATAGCATGTGCAAGTTTTTTGATGAAGAATTGTAATTCAATTGACACAAACTGATCATAAATGTGAATTAAATTCACATCTTATCAATCTTGAATGATTGCACCCATGTCTAACCAAAATTCTATAAATTCAAGTAGTGTCATTTCTCTTCCAACGTCAATTGCATCCAATATGGCGAGCTCCCAAAGCGATGGAAATTCTGCAAATGACTACATTGTTTTGGAAGAGATTGAGTGCAATCCTTTGTTTAGGCACGTTTCTGATCAACTGAAAGAGGTCTTCATTGTGCAGAGTAAGGTGGAAGAAGAGGTGCTTTGAAGCATCTTGGGTGAGGTGTTTCTGAGCCAAGCTCATGTACATAATACTACCATGCTAGAGTGGTTTATTTATAAAGTTGTTAGGACTTCTAGCCATTGAGACTGGGACATTAGGGCACTGGAGTATTTGGTGAAGCCTAAGTTCCATCACCACGTTAGGGTGGCGATAAATGGGCTCAACTACTATCCTTAAATTGGCTTGGTAGCTGATGCCATTTGCATTGCATCCACTATCCAAGATGAGACTCTAGAGGAGGTCGTGGCTCTATTGCGCACTGGAGTAGTGAAAAATGACATGGGGTTATTCGTGTAATTCCTCCAGTCACATGAAAACCTGCTTTCACCTGCTCAAATTGAACACTTGTAAGTTGTTACTGAGAGTATTCGGGTCCTAATGTTGACTCTATGCACTTGAAACATCCTCTGTTTTCCTCTTTTTATGTTTTCCAACTTCATTTTTGTACTCGAGCCAAGCAATTATAACTATACCAACATAATGTAAAAATGTTTATACATAAATAAAATCTCTTTTTGGTGTTATCAATGTTTTTACATGTATGATTTGCTAGTTTCTGTTTATGTTGCGCTTGGAAAATATTGGATTTCTTCTATATAACATCACAATTAAGTAATCATATTGGCAATAATTTAGTCTAATCAACATAATTCTTCATAGGCACAAAAAATTATGGTTCACAAAACTTAACAAAACCTCGCCCAAGTTCAAAATAACCTAGAAAATGCCACCTAAGACATCACTTGTGGATGAATTTTCCATATTTAACTCATGACAATCCTTTTGTACATTGCACTATGGGAAATAAAGGGAGTTTGAATGTGACAGGAAAATCCTGCCCAACGAAGGAAAAAATGAGGTTAGCAGTAAAATGGGAGGTTCAATGAACCTAATAAAACACTGCCCAATTTCGAAGTGAGTGAAAAAAGACCGCTGAGAACTAAGCTTAGTTCATGACTCAGGCAATACAATAAGATAACATCCCAAATAGAGACTCAAGGAAAATTTATGGGTAACAATTTTGATTATGTTAAGATTTCTATTTTTAATGTTTTTTTGTTAGTGCCTCTGTTTTTTGTCAAAAATCAACATGTGCTAGTTTGGGTATAGATTTATTCTTGGTCATCGAATTTTGAAGCAAATTACATTTTTAAAAACTAGACTCCATTCTATATGTATTGAAATTTTTTATTTTCAATTATTTTTCAAAAACTTTAGGGGGAGAACACTCAAATTTCTACTTTTTAGGATGTGTCCACTTCAAAAATTAGTAAAATATTATATATTCATTAAAAAATTAGCCAAAAAAAGTGGCATAAACTATATGGTGTTAGCTAATTTCTCACAAAAATGATTTTTAAAATTCTATTTTTTTTTTAATATTTTAGGGGGAGCACAATAGACACTATGGTATCTTTTTGATAAAAAGGGACCACTTTGTGTGCTCCCCCTTCTTCAAACCTTAACCTTCCCTATTTTCAAAAAAATAGTAGTTTAGAAAGTAGATTTGAAGCACTACAACTCTTTTTCTTGTTGCATCTTCAAATTTTGAGTGTAACTATCTTCATTTTTTTGTGAACATAAGACTTTGCTAATTTAAAAAAAAAGTGGAATTTTAAGAGCTATTTTTATTTGACAACTTGATGCACATACCCACATGTAAGAGTCACCATAATTGAAGAACAAACAAACCATACAAATCTAATTCACTTCATTGTAAATGGACAAGGCTATATGTCAAATGAAACAAGAAATGCATTCTATAGTATCATATTGCCAATTCTACCAACCTATTGTAACTTCCAAAGTATGTATGTATATTTCAAAGCTGTTGTAACATTACAATTGTATAAGCTATTCAATGTATGTTTATTATTTGTACATATCATGATTTTCTTTAGAAATATTTGCATGTACATACATATCATTCCACCCATCATCCTTAGTTTACACATACACATAGTTGGCCAAAAGATGGGTGCATAAAACCCTTAATAGTTGAGTACCTGACACCCTTAAATGCTATATATATACATATTGCAAAGATAGATAAATTGGTGTTTCATATAGCCTTGTCCATTTAAATTTAAATGAATTAGATGTATGGTTTATTTATTGTAGTTTTATTGTTCATACTATCATTATTTTCTTCAAAAAAAGTTACATGCATATGTATCATTCAACTTGTAATCCTTAGTTTACACATACACGTGTAGTCAGCCAAAAGATAGGTGCACAGAAACCTTAATAGTCAAGTATATGAAACCCTCAAATGATATATATGTATCCCTTTATGAAACGACACAATGATATTTATATATGACTTGAAATAACATTATGATACAAATATTTATAACCATTTTTGAAACAACATTATGATATTTATATGTAACTTGAAACAATAGTATGATATGCAAAATATTTATAACCCCTTCTAGAAAAAACATTACAATAGATATATATTGGAGAGATAGATATACATATGACAAAGATATATAAATTAATGTTTCATATAGCCTAAACATTTACATTTAAATTAATTAGATGTTGTTGGAAATAGGATGCCATTTAATTGCAATCCCAAACATTATTTATTTCGTGTATCTCCTAAGTCCTTGGAAACTGTTCCTCAACACTAGGATTAGAAAGCGATTAATATTTGATGAAATAATCATGTTAATTGACATTTGTAATATATTATGCATGTGAGGGAATCCAATATGAGTTCCTAAATAATAGGGGCACATGGGGCGCCCGCATGGTAGGTGACACTCACTTTGAGTTCATTTAACTATTTGGAGTAAGAGATAACACTTCTGAATGCAAGTAAAGATCCTAGGAGTTAGGGTTTGATATTTACACATGCATGAAGTTTAGTTTAGTTTAGTTTAGTTTAGATCAGTTCAGTTCAGTTCAATTTAGAATCAGTTTAGTTTAGTTTAGTTCAGTTCAATTCAGTTATGGTTTAGTTATCTTCAGTTAGTTTTAGTTGAATGCTAGTTGACTTCAATTAACTTGGAATGCATGACTAATGACTTGAGTTGCATGACAGATAATAGGGACTACCTTCAGTTAACATGGGATAACCATTCTTGCATGAATGGTGAAGAGAAATGTTTCAGTTAACAAGAAATGATTTCGACCCAACTTGGGTGCCCAAGTTGGCTTCTTGGAATTAAATCCTTCACATGTTAAGATATTTCAGAAGGCCGAGTTAAGTGGTCCCACTCTTGGGCGCCTACTTTGAGGATAAAGCCTTGAAGATATTTACAGAATAAAGGTTGAGTTACTACTTTAGTTTGGGACACCCAAATTGATGAAGATGATGATTTGACATTGTTCTTCACGGTTAAACTCTACTTGGAAGAGATAGGCATACCTTTTTGGAGATGGGGATTGAGCTTTGTAATTGTAACTCTTTTGGAGTTTACAAAGTTGTTTATTTCCTATATATCTCAAGCAAGTTGAAGAGATTTTGTATTAGTTTATTGCAGGTTGTGAAGAAGATTTAGCCAACGAAAAAGAAGCATCTCAAGGAAGAATTGGAATTATTGTAATCTACTTCAAAGATTAAATATTACATTGATTCTTGGTGGAGTTTTTTTTTTTTTTTGAAAGGGTTTCTCCATGCTATATGTTGTGTATCTTCTAATATCCTGTCTAATTCTTCTACAACCTTCTATCTTCATTCTAAAAATGATAAAATGAATTAATAAGATAATCACCTACAAATAATCTATAACAAATAATACATATTTAGATCAATAATCATAAAGTTTTACAAAGTATTAAGCTACATAAACACCTCAATTTTCAACATTTGGTATCACAGTTGAGGTTGGGTAGAGTATTGGGATGCCTTTCACTTAAAAGATTAGAGGTTTTTCAGTTGTAGTGGGAGCTTTTACTATTTTTGTTATTGTTGGTTTTGGAAAATAAGTTTGTTACACGAGGTATATATTGTTGCTTTAGAGGTTGTTTATTATGTGTCATTGAGAGCTTGGATTCACAGGTTCGGTGTGAGCTTATGACATAAATGTGGTTTTGATTATGTGCATCATTATGCCATGGGATTGCTTAGTATCACAGTTTAGTGGGAGCATTTGGCAATGGAGTGGATTCTAGGTTGTAGGATGGTTTTGTTATTATGTCATGGTTGTTGGCAAGAGACACTATGCAAGTCATTTGGTGTTGTCATTGATGGAAACCCTAGTCAGTAATCCTATCCATACTTCAATATTTGCTCGTACCAGAAGTCAGATCAAAGTTGTCTTAACCATCAAAGCTAGAACAGGGTATCCGACGAAGTTGTGTACATCGATTCATATATAATTTCCTGTTATCATTTTGAGTTGTGGATCTCAGGGAAGGTCATTTGATGTATGATTTGTCTTGTCTGTGAATCATAGAGCCTTGTATTGATTGGTGTGCAAGTTAGAAGATCTAGTTTATTGTTTTTCTGTTTAACAATGCATAAAGGCCAACTTGATGAATGTAGCATGTTGCGAATATTAGATGAATAATTTTTTGAAGTGTTTCATGTTCAAGGATGTTGTTTTGGGTCCTCACTATGTTGTGGCTGACTTTGGCACATTGATAATTATTTATGGATTGACCTAACAATTTGTACATGTTTTATATTTTGTAAAAGTCGACATGTAGTTGATGTAATTCCTATTCACAGATATATATAATTAATTACTTCTATAATTTTGGTGCTTGTTACAATGTTTTGTGAAAATCAGAAGGATTATAGATCGATTGTGCATGGTTTCACTTGCACAGAAAAAATTGGTGATTTGAATTTAAGCAGACAAAGTTTCAAGAGAAGAATCAGATAGAGTGTGAAGAATGTGATTAATGTGCTTAACTAGAACTATACTCAGGAATTCATAAATGCTATCTCATAGTTCATCCACTCCAGTTGTCTATCTGTGATTCTTCTTTTGGGTAGTCAGCCTTTTTGTATTTGAGCAGTGAGCTCTAGGCAATGTGCCCAAATGCATGTGCATTCCCCATTTGTAAGTACTTATTTTGAGTATACTCATATTGTGGATTGACCTCCACCATAGAATTTCCCCTAATAGGGTTTCCACGTAAAAATCCTTGTCTTATAGTTTTGTGGTCGATTTCTTTCTATTCTTGCATCTTTGTTTTGGTTCAATGCTATAAGTGGTTTAAAGATCAGGTTAATAAAGTTAAATTTTGCATAACAATGATTCACCCCTCCTCTCAGTGTTCCTTGATTCCAACAATGGTATACTCTTGATTAGTGGTTTAGAGTTGTGGCATGGTACATTTTATGATAATTTTGATCATAAGGAAATGTTTGAAATTCAATATGCTTTTGACAGTGATGGTTCGATGTTTATCTTGTTGCCATGTATAGTTTGGTATTACAATTCAATGGGAGATTTGGTAGGATATATTCATCTTCATGAAGAGGATGGTAGTCACGATTCCATGTGTAACTCAGTACCATGGTTTAGTGGAAGTTGTTGAAAGTGAGATGGATGCATCATTGGTAAGGTTATCTTCAGGTGATTGGGGATATGTTTTCTTGGTTTAGAGTGGTTGCTATTATGTCATGGTTTACTCTTGTTGCATTTAGAGTTTGGCATGGTTCTCTTGAGACTAGGATGTTTAAGTATGTTATGGTGCATGTGATCTTCTAGGAGGAGATGGTTAGATCATGGATGCCATGTTTATGTTCAAGTTTGGAGCTTTGACATTGATCTTGTGTAGTTCTCTTAAGTATTGGGTACATTAATCATTCGCTTGATTACTTCATGATAGTGCTATGTTGCATTGGAGTTTGGCATGGATTGGTTGTTTATAGGTCCTCATAGATACTTGGAGAAATAGGCGAGGCTTGAGTTATATTATGGTAAGAGATATATGTTGGAATTTAGTTACTAGTAAGAAAATTTGTTTTCAATAGAAAAGACCGAGGAGCCTACACCTTGGTTGAATGTGAGTTCAACACACTTGGTGGTTTCACATGCCTCCAAAGAGGCAGTTTGGATACATGGAATTGGGAAAGGTATTGGTTCTAATTACAAGTTAAACTTGAATGTGATAGTTAGAGTGCTATGTGTTTAGCCAAAAATCCTATGTATCGTGCTTGTACTAAGCATGTTGATGTTAAGTATCACTTTGTGTGAGAAATGGTTGAGAGTGGGAAGGTATTAATTGAGAAGGTCGACACTTTAATTAATGTTACAAATTATCTTATGAAACTAGTTCCTTCAGATAAGTTCTCTTGGTTTTAATCATTTTCTTGGAGCTTCATGATTGTGCAGGTTGCATTTGAAGTTGGCATGGATCGATTAGTTGGTGCAGGAAGGCCATTGACCTTAAGTTCTGTACTTGATTTATAATAATGATTCCTTGTTTAGAATAATCACAATGTATAATTTCAAGTGGGAGAATGTTGGAAATAGATGCCATTTAATTGCAATCCTAAATATTATTTATTTCATGTATCTCCTAAGTCCTTGGAAAGTGTTCCCTGACACTAGGATTAGAAAGAGATTAATATTTGATGAAATAATCATGCTAATTGACATTTGTAATGAATTCTAAATATTAGGAGCATGTGAGGGTGTCCAATATGAGTTTCTAACTAATAGGGGCACATGGGGCACCCACATGGTAGGTGACACTCACCTTGAGTTTAGTTAACTATTTGGAGTAAGAGATAACACTTTTGAATGCATGTAAAAATCCTAGGAGTTAGGGTTTGATGTCTACATGCATAAAGTTCAGTTTAGTTTAGTTCAAATCAGTTCAGTTCAAAATCAGTTTAGTTTAGTTTAGTTTAGTTATCTTCAGTTAGTTTTAGTTGAATGCTAGTTGACTTTAGTTAACTTGGAATGCATGACTAATGACTTGAGTTGCATGACAAATAACAGGGACTATCTTTAGTTAACATGGGATAACCATTCTTGCATGAATGATGAAGATAAATGTTTCAGTTAACAAGAAATGACTTGGACCCAACTTGGGCGCCCAAGTTGGCTTCTTGGAATTAACTCCTTTTGCATGTTAAGATATTTCAGAAGGCTAAGTTAAGTGGGCCCACTCTTGGGCGCCTACTTCGAGGATAAATCCTTGAAGATATTTACAAAATAAAGGTTGAGTTACTACGTCAGTTTGGGATGTCCAAATGGATGAAGATGCTGATTTGGCATTGTTCTTCATAGTTAAACTCTACTTGGAAGAGATAGGTGTACCTTTTAGGAGATAGGGATTGAGCTTTGTAATTGTAACTCTTTTGGAGTTTACAAAGTTGTTTATTGCCTATATATCTCAATCAAGTTGAAGAGAGTTTGTATTAGTTTATTGTAGGTTGTGAAGAAGATTTGGTGAAGAAAAAAGAAGCATCTCAAGGAAGAATTGGAATTATTGTAATATGTAGACTTTAGAGATTAAATAATACATTGATTCTTGGTGGAGTTTTTTCCTAAAAGGGTTTCTCCACAGTATATGTTGTGTATCTTCTAATATCCTGTCTAATTCTTCTACAACTTTCTATCTTCATTCTACAAATGATAAAATGAATTAATCAGATAATCACCCACAAAGAATCTATAACAAAGAATACATATTTAGATCAACAATCATAAAGTTTTACAAAGTATTAAGCTACATAAACACCTCAATTTTCAAGAGATGTATGGTTTGTTTGTTCTTCAATTGCAATGACTTTTATGTGTATGATAATGTTGTTTCAATTTATATCATATAATGTTTAAGAAACTTGGTTATAAATATTTGTATCATACTCTTGTTTCAAGTTATACATAAATATCATAATGTTGTTTCAGAAAGGGTTACAAATATTTGTATCATATTTTGTTTCAAGTTATATATTAATATTGAATAATGTTGTTTTAGAAATGGTTTCAAGGTAGAAAAATCTTGTGTCCAGATCAAGAATCTAATATCTTTAAATGCCCAATATTTTTATAAAAAATGTAGATCAATCTTGATAAATATTTGATTTGATTAGATTTCTTCTAAAATATTTTATTTGAATCTTCTAATTTTTTGGGAAGACATTTTTTTGGTCATTGTTTATTAGTGGCTATCTTTGACCAATTAAATATTCCTCACTTCTCATCTAGAAAAAGATCTCCACATAGGATGTTTGATATAATCTTAATCTTCTTATTTTCTCATCGATCCTAATATGATATAGTGTGTCTTATCCTTATCGGTATGTTCATCATTTTTATTATTGTGAATTGTAAGTTTAAGCCACTTACTTAACGAACACTAATAAGAGTGGAACCATTATTGTGCAACTATAATTAAAGTTGCCTAGAATTGTAACAAATAGATATACATAACTTAATCAAAGACAAATATTTCTATATTTTGTTTGATCCCTTTTTCATTTACTATTAACATATTGAAGCTACGGTTGTAGGCAGATTAAATTTCGTTTGTCTCATTTTGATGATAGCCATGGTTAACATGTAGTCCATCACTCAAGACCTAGAGATCTAGGAGTCACCTCATAAATTTTGGCTGGAGAGATTTGTTGAAGAGAAAGTAGATGTTCAAGGTAATGATTTGAGGCTTGCACCCTTCAATGTAGGTCGACAAGCCTATCCAAGAAAAACTCTTGGCCTTACCACTATTCATATGTGGGTGGAAAAACTACTCCACCATTACAATTTAATTTCTTATCCTCAACACCTAGTATATTTCATTAAGGTTCTCAAGTTGTCCTAAATGGTCACACCCCTTATTGTGATCTTGACTACCATAAACCCTTATTGAGATCCATGAAACATATGTTTAAAGGTTACCCTTTCAACCTATTGCTCTTTTAAAGAATAGTCAAAATATAGTTTTTTTATAAATGATCATTTGATGCACATTGAGAAGGTGTATATAATCTTTCATAACCATGAGCTATTGTAGAATAGTTTGGACATAGTTTTCCTAGGTTTTTGTTTATGAATGACATGGAAAATTGTTGTTGACAAGTGTGTGAGATTGGTTTGATGTCATAAGCATAACACAATTAAGTGTGATTATTAAATTTCTTCTACTGCTTGTAATGTTATTGCCATGTATTTGCTAAGGAACACCAAAGCAAAGATGGTACTCATTCCTATGATATGTTATCTCTATAGGGGTTCACATATCAACTAAGATTACACACTCTCATAATAGTTAGTGCATTGAATGCTTTCAATATGGCTAGTGTAAGTGTTGTAATGGAAAGAAACTTTGAACCCCTCTCCTATGTATAAGATGGTCATAAGTGAAGGTCGTGCCAATCCACCTACTAATTTTTCGTCTATCACAAACATAAAATGCATGGATTTCCAATTACCTAGTTCTTTAACATATATGCATATAAGAATTTCAATAATATCTAACACTAAAGACTTTTTATCAAATTATTAGAGAAAATTAAAACTTATTGATTCCTCACTGCCATGAGAAGATCGAAGAAGAAATTTCTTCTTTCTATATTATTCACATTATTTGAAAATAATTTTTTCTCTCCCTCAAAGGTCCCTAAATTGCACAAAGTCCACATCTTTTAAACATAAATAATTGTATGAATAAAGAGAAGACACCATGTACCATAGCTATGCCACACTGTACCTCCTGAGAATTTGCATGATAGGAAGAACAAAAAGGATGGGAGAAGTGTCTCCATTGGTAATGCATTGAATGTGAGGTTTTGGACCCTTGTACGTGGTAATGTGCAAAATCTTCTTAAAAGTGTCTCTCTCTATGCTTCAGTTAAGGCCATACCTCTCCAGGTATTCTATGCTATGAATATTGTTAATTTGTGTCTTTAACATTGAGGTCCAATGTGTTAGAGTGAATTATTTATATCTATTCACTAGATACTTAAGTGTACTTAGGTTGATGAGGTTAGACAACATCTTGTCTAATTGAATGTGAAACCTTTAGGCCTCTAGAAATTACCAAGTTGTTTGGTAAAACTCATGTACATACCTTTTGAGGTTGGAAGACTTTCCATCTCACCTCAAAGGTCATTCAACACTTGGCATCAAGGTTGATGACTTGGTCAAATAGGTTGTTGGTTTGCACATTCCTAATGATCCATAGGTTGACACCTATATGACCCTTGTCTACTCATTTGTGCCACATCATGGGGCACTTGTCAATCCACATGATAGGTGGATTATCTCTTCCTTGTCTATATATGCAAGGCTTCCTCAGTACATTTAGATCAACTAAATACATGATTTGCATCGTTCATTGTGCTTGTCTTTTATGTCCATGGTTTCCTAGTTATTATATGATATTAGAGCATAGGGGGAGATTTTCAAGCCTAAGGTGAACGAATTGATTGTATTTTGTTAGTCTCAGATATCTCATTCATTGTAGGAAGGTTGTCACACTACCTATTCATCGGCCTTCGTGGTGTGGCACCAACAGAGGTAGAGTTTTTTTGTACATTAGAAGGAGAAATATGAGCAAAGACCCTGCAGCTGGCATTTTTCTGCGCAAATACCCACATTTGAAATTGGAGGTGATGCGTTTGAGATTAGAGGCAACTGTGTTTGAAATTGGAGGCTTTGACAACCATTTCTACGTAGTGCAGGGGCATTGAAACTGTGATTAGAGAAACGATTTAGAGGACCCAACAAAATCCACGCAACCAACAAAATCCATTGCTCACGATAACTGTGCACGCCTCATCGACAAGAGCCTGCATGGATGAAAGTTACCCTTCATCAATCACAAGGGGTAGGATTTCCACCTTGCTGAAGCCCTGCATCAATCATCATTGCATGTCGTATTCTTCCCCATGACTTGCCTTTGCTATTTCGAAGGATTGTTTCAATTTTCTACAGTCAAGTCTTTGCAGGTGGCTTTGTCAATGGCCATGTAGACCTTGTAAAATTTTGCAGTTCGAACCTCTCACTGGTTTTTCCTTTACCTGTAGTTCATTTATTGCTTATTTTTGTATATTGTTTAGTGGAATAGAGACGTAACATAATTTCTGCCAGATCTCCAATTCTCATGCTATCTGCAACTACACCAAGCCCACAACGACCTCCCATGACACCATTCTCCTCTTTGATTTGGTCGACTCAAGTATCCTCTCTGAAATTACAATGGCTACTAGTTCTCATTGACAGTCAATCACCACGTTGCCTAATCAAAGGCATATTTGTAGTCCCACTATTTATTGTTTTTCATTAACTTTGAACTGATAGTTGAATTTTGTAAGGGGGGAGATTTTTTTTGCCATAGTTTACAAATGTTGTACGGAGGGGAAGATTTTTATATTTTTCCATAATTTGGAAAATATGGTTTTTTTTCGTTTTCCAATAACTTGCAAACAGGAGGTCATCTCTTGAATAAGGGGGGCTTGTCATTTTTGAAGTTTTAAAGGCCATTGACTTATTAATCCACCTCATGACATAAACTTGTAAGAATTTAATAGAAAATAAGTTTGTAAATGCACTCATATAAAGTGCCACAAAAACTGAACGTGTTCTTTAGGGGGAGAATTTGAGAAATTTATACTTACATTGAATTATAGAGTGTAATGATGGGTTGTGTATAGAATTGATTAGCCATCACAATTATGGGTCCTCATGATTCTTTCCACATGGTGTGTGTTGCCTTGATTTATCATCACAACAATGGATCCTCGTGATTCTCACCTCATGCGTATGTGCCTTGATAAACACTACTTTTTAGTTTTTTGTATGATTTTTGGACCTAATTTTGGGTCTAAATTCCTTGTGCACTCTTGTGTTTGATTTCAGTTGGTCTGCTTATATCTCTTAGCATTAAGGGGGGACTATGAGAGTGTTATGCTAATGCTTCTTTCAATGAAGCAGTGGAGGAGTCTTCTTTTTGGGGGTCTCATAGACCTTTTATCTTGATCTGATGTATGGGGGATTATTTCAGTGGATATACTTATGTGTACTTAGATTGATGAAGTTAGACAATATCTTGTCTAACTGAATATGCAACCTTTAGGCCTTTAGAGGTTACCAAGTTTTTAGGTAAACCTCACGTACATACATTTTGAAGTTGGAAGACTTTCCATCTCACCTCAAAGGTCACTCAACACTTGACATCAAGGTTCATGACTTGGTCAAATAGGTTGTTGGTTTGTACATTGCTAGTGAAATCTTCATAGATTGACATCTATAGGACACTTGTCTACTGATTTGTGTCACATCATGTGGCACTTGTCAATCCACATGATAGGTGGATTGCCTCTTCCTTGCCTATATGCAAGGTTTTTTCATTTGTACATTTAGATTGGCTAAATACAATATTTGAAATTGTTCACTTGTGATTTTTTTTTATCTCCATGATCTCTTAATTCTTATATGGTATCCAAGATTTAGGAGGAGATATTTGCAGGCCTTTAGGTGAACTATTTTATTGTATTTTTGTGGGTTAGAAAGGGTGAATTTGGGGTGCTATTTTCACTATGATTTGGTGAGTTCGAGGCATGATTTGTTTGTACACACCTAAGCTCTGCGGTGAATCGACCCTTCCTCTTTAAACCAAGGCGATTGAATTGACCCCACCCCAGGTATGAATCTATTTATTTTTTCATGGAATCAACTCTTTAAATCTCTGTTTGTTGGGCGTTTTAACTCTATTTTCCAGGAGTTCTCAATCTGTGCTCAGAGGAGTCACAATTTTCTTCATTGGCAAGCCAATTCAATCCCACAGAGAGTCTCGATTTGTAGCCAAAACAGGCATTGGCAGGTCTATTATCAATAAGACGCGGCGTTGGAATTTTACAGTGTTGGAAGAAGTTGCTCAATTTCTATTCCACGCCTAAATGTTTGGCACAACCCTCGATTGAGGTGATGTGAACATTCAGGCCGTGTCCATCATGCACAGACCACACCCCTTGAGGCGTTTCAACTGCAAGCCCGCAATTTATTCATGGTAATGTGTAGGCCTATATGGGAAACGAGACCTCATGCAGGTGCAAGTAGACCATGAGTTTTAGTAGAGGCCGCCATTTTTATCTTCTACAAGTCGAGTTTTCTGGAGATGTCTTTGATCCATGCAAGACCATCCACATCTCCACACGGCTTCAGCTTTGGCATTGGCATGAACTTCTTATACTTTACAACACCATCCTCTATTTCCACCCACCAGCAGTGCATATAGACTAGGAAATATTCTTTCAAAGAGTTCAAAACATATCTACCAACACGTTCTCATATTTGTACCACATGACCTTCATGCCAAATTCATAACTGCTCTTAGTCGAACTTCTTATAAAGGAGCCAAGATTAGTTATATTTGAATATAGGTGTATTACTTTGGACTATGGAAAAGTCGGCCAACTAGCCTTACGACTCAATCAACTTTCCATTTGGGGCAGCATGACAGGAACAAAAGGTTTGATCTTCATCAATTGTGCCTCGTCTAAACCCCTTTCTAAACGACTCCATTTCTCCCTCAAGACTCTGTCAAATATTACCTCGCATTATATTATTTGTTTTGACAATATATGCAAAATATAATCAATTATAACAACAAACATTAATTGTTTGATCTATTATTGTGTTTGCAGAGGGATTTTTTCATTTTGTGCAAGGGAGTTATTTTTTGAATAGTAGTGGTTTCATTTTAAGCTTTTATCATTATTGAGGTTTGAAAGACATACTTAATCTATGTCTTCTTAATCCACCTCATAGCATAAACTTGTAAGAACTCATATACAAAAAATAATTTTGTAAAGGTACACATATAAAGTACCACAAAAAACTAAATGTGTTCCTTAGGGGGGGAATATGGGAAATTTGTACTTACACTAAATTATAAAGTGTAATAGGGGATTGTGTAGAGCTTTTCTTTGATATCATAGTTATGGATCCTTGTGATTCTCGCCCTATGGTGTGTTTTGCCTTGATTTTTCATCACAACAATGGATCCTCGTGATTCTTGCCTCATGCTTGTGTACCTTGATGCACACCCTTTTTTAGTTTCTTAAGCATCTTTTGGACCTAAATCCAGGTCTAAATTCCTTACACACTCTTGTGCCTGATTTTAGTTGGTTTGCTTATATCTCTTAGCATTAAGGGAGGATTATGATAGTGCAATGCTAATGCTTCTTTTAATGAATCAACTTCTTTCAATGGAGTAGTGGAGGAACCTTCTATCTTGATCTCTCATGTATGTGGGATTATTTTAGTGGATCATATTTTTTGAGATTTTAGTACTTATGTACAGCACAATGATGCATTTTTTAGCAGTGTGTGTACACATGTCACTCAGGCAATACTCTAGAATCATATTTTTATCTATATTTTCAACTTCATAAGCATTTGTGTGTTCATGTTTGAGTAGTGTTCATATGTTCACTTATGCATTGCTTTTTATCTCTTATCTTAATCTACAGTTTGTGGAGGCTGATTGATTCCAGCAAACACCATTTCATCTTCGGTAAAGTTTACAACTACACACTCTAGGAGTTCTTCATCATCAAGGGACACCATTTTAGAAGGTCTTAAATCCTTCTCTTTCTCTTTTTTGGAGAGGAGTTTTTTTCCAACTGAGTTTTCTCCTTTTTCTCTATTTGTGAGAGAATTCTTGTAATGTATGGGTACCTAACATGGCCCTGTAGCCTAAAACCATTTCTATCTATTATAATTTTGTGATAGATCCCCAAGTGTCACTTAAGGGGAGTGTTTGAGTGAATAGTTTATCTATTCACTATACTTAAATATACTTAGGTTGATGAGGTTAGACAACATCTTGTCTAATTGAATGTGCAACATTTAGACCTCTAGAGATTAGCAAATTATTTGGTAAACGTCATGTACATAGCTTTTGAGGTTGGAATACTTTCCATCTCACGTCAAAGGTCACTTAACACTTGACACCAAGGTTGTTGACTTGGTCAAATAGGTTGTTGGTTTGCACATTCCTAGTGATCCATAGGTTGACACCTATAGGACACTTGTCTACTCATTTGAGCCACATCATGGGGCACTTGCCAATCCACATGATAGGTGGATTGCCTCTTCCTTGTCTATATATGCAAGACTTCCTCATTTGTACATTTAGGTAGACTAAATACAAGATTTACATTGTTCATTGTGCTTGTCTTTTATCTCCATGATTTCCTAATTCTTATACAATGCCTACACAATCCCAAAGGACAATATAATAGTTGAACAAATTGCACACATTTAAATCACGCTTAAAAAATCAAGAAGATAAACGAAATGGGCTTTGTTCTATCCTTTCTTCATGCCCCAACTTGAAAAAAAATGATTTCAATCCCAATAGAGAAAAAACAAAATGGCATAGCACTAAGAGTATGTGTGGGATTTAGAAACAAATCATGATACACACATTAGTGTTGCAGGTATGACATGCCTACAAATGCATAATTATTTGACACAATTATACAAGCCAAGCTAATCGAATACTAGCGTTCATGAATATTTTTGATATAAAATATGATTTTGTACTAAAAATAAGAAAATATGATTGATCATAATTTTTTGGTAATTGAGTTTGTTTTAGGAGCAATATTTTGACATAGTTTGACATTTAATATGATTATGTTATAGAAAATATGTATCTTTATGAAGAAAAATAAATTTAAGTGATATAGGTTAATTTAATTGAATGTAAATATATACATAAAATTTAAGTTTAACATTGACATTTTGATAGTTTGTTATAATGAATAAATGTAAATAAATAATAATTATTAAGATCAATAATTAAAATATATATTAGGATTATTGTGAGTTTTTTCTAGTGCGTTTCATGATTAATTTTGTGAAGTTCAATACTTGAAGAATAAACTAGAACTATTATAAATTTTATGTTTTTGGTATACGTGTGAGGCCATTATCATTTACTTGTTCTATTTTCTTTCATTCCAAAACAATTTTGTTGTTGTCTGTTAAATGAACACATGGTTTTCCAAAAAGTTTTGTCACACTAGGGAAAACAACTACCAAGCAGTTGAACTATTTGTCGCCCTACACTTTCAAACAAACTTTACCTCAAAAACCAATATTGTTGACCAAGTTAGATGATCAGACAAACAAGTTTTAATATTATAAAAATGTTCTAATAAAAAAATTCATAACTCATTATTTAGTTGCAAAAAAATTACAAAAAAAATGTGGCACATTTGGGCATGTGTCCTTGAGTTACATTGAAGGTTTCAATTTTTTTCTTGTACTTAGGTTGGTTAGACATACACCTGCTTTTTATGTTTTCTTGAAAATTTAGTACTTTTGCATTTAAATTTCAAATTTTCACCAAATAGAATATTTTTTTCCAAAAAAGGACCAGTATCTTAGAAACTAAATTCAATTTGCTACAAATTATGTTGTTACATATTTTTCAAATTATGTTAATAACCAATTCAAATTTTAATGTCAAGTTGCCTTACTCTGGTTTTTTGAATTTTTATTGCCACTTAAGGGCCTAGATTGGATCTCCATGATCCTGCACTAACCCTTAAATTAAATAGAAAAAATAATTATGATTGGGTGTCTCGTATGGAGATTTTACTAACAGTTTAAAAATTGCTATGAAATTTTTAATGGTAGTGAACAAAGACTGGAAAGTAATGGAAAAGATCAAGAAGATTGTGATAAAAGAGATAAAAGGGCAACAACATTGATCAAGGTTACACTTTCAAAAGAAGTGTTTCCAAAAGTTCACAATGAGAGAAGTGGAGTCAAAGCATGGGGTATTTTGAAAAGTACAAATGAAAATTCAGGTGATGTATGGATTCTAACTCTCACCACATAATTATACAACATGAAATTATCACATTCACAAGAGCTAGTCCCTCATCTAATAAAATTAAAGGAAAAGAAAAATGAACTTGCTTCTCTTGGAAAGGATATAGATGATAAATATTTTGTGCAAATAATTCTACAAAGTCTTCCAAGATCTTATCAATCATTTATAAGAGGGCTAGATACTACTGATAGATAAAATAAATATAAAGCATGAAAGTTCTGTGCTAAGTTAGCGCAAGAAGAAAAATATCAAATCAAAGAAAGGGAGTCATTTAGTGATGAACATTTCATAATGAAAGGGAAAAAATTTACAATAATACACAATAAAATCATTCAAGAGAGAAAAAATTGAAGTATGAAAATAGATACACTTCATCCAAGGACTATATTAAAAGAAAATGGAAATGTAATTATTGTGGTAAGTTGGGTCACAAAGAAAATGAAAGCTATATAAGGATTAAATATATAGAAAGGAAGAAAAATAATTTTACACAAACTTTTGACTCTAAAAGTAATGCTCTTAAAGCAAATAATTCTTATAAGGAGGATTGGGTTGTTGATTCTGGTGCTACAGAACATATGTGCTACAATAAGGAATAATTTGAATCACTAAGAAATGATAGAAATACAGAGAAAATATATTTAGGAAATAATAGCAGCTTTGGAAGTTAAAAGAACTAGAAATGTTCAAGTTGATAATGTTGTATTAAAAATTGTGAAGTTAGTTCTAGAATTGAAGATAAATCTTCTTTTTGTATTTTAAATTGCTAATCAAGGGTATAAAATAGAGTTCTACAATGACAAATTTTTAATCAAGGATGTGAGTAAAAGCTAAAAAGTGACTGCAATTGGTAAAATGGAGAATGGATTATATAAATTCCAAGTATTTACTTCTAAATGTGGAAATGAGAATATGTGTGTTATTGCCAAATATGATGACATGAGTAGGTTATGACATGATTGTATGGCACATGCCAACTATCAGAGCCTCAAGCTTATGGAGAAACTATATATGGTACATGGGCTTCCAAAAATCTCACCAAGTCACAAGGTGTGTGATGGATGTGTTATGGGAAAGAAACATGTGGAAATTTTCCCACAAGGTAAATCATGGAGAGGAAAAAATCCTTTAAATTTGGTTCATAGTTATGTAATGGGTCCTTTTAGAACACCATCACTTAGAGGATCAAGGTATGTCCTCACCTTTATTGATGACTATACTAGAAGAATTTGGGTATATTTTCTATAAAAGAAGGATGAAGTGTTTGATAAGTTTAAAGAGTTTAAGGTGTTGACTGAAAAACAATGTGGGAGATCTCTGAAAATAATAAGAATAGATAGAGGTATTGAATATATGAACAAAGCTGCCGGTATTGGCATGGTGTGATGGTTTAAAGGTGGCATTGTTGTTTGTGCCACCAAGGTTCAAACCCCATTGGGGTGGTATTGTTGAATGGTTGTAATCCGGTTCATAGCTCCGGTCAAAAGCGTTTACCCCTTGAATAAAAAAAAATATATATATGAACAAAGCTTTCTTATAATTTTGTAAAAATGGTATAAAGAAGGAGTCAACTATCTCCTACTCAAACCAACAAAATAGAGTTGCAGAAAGAAAAAATAGATTAATAATAGAAATGGCTAGATGCATGTTACACTTTACAAATATAGAAGCTAAATTTTGGGCTGAAGCAATTCATACCACAATTTATATTTTGAATATAACACCTGTTAAGCTAGTTTTGAACATAACACCAGAAGAGGCATGGAGTGGTAGAAATCCTACAGTATTTCAATTTAGAGTCTTTAGATGTAATGCATATGTTGGAAGTTCAAGTTGTGGTGTTGTCTATGTAATGCATATGTTGGAACATTTGACAACTCCCACTGAGCAGCAGCCACCAAAACATATCTCTGAAACAAGATATGTCTATGAAATGGACAGACTAATGTAATGCAATGCATCCTTAGTTCTGATTAGGAGGAGTAATCACCCCTAACTTCTCTTTGAGATACTCAAAACTATCCTTAGGCAACAGTTTGGAAAATATTTCTGCAATTTGCTCTTTAGTAGGCACATATTGGATAGTCTAACTTCGTTTTCACTCACCTTTTCTCTCAAAAAGTGAAACTTTAGAGATATGTGATTTGTCTTCGAATGCAACACCATATTCTTAGAAATGTTAATAGCACTTGATTTATCACAAAATATAGCAATAGGCTCATTATACACAACTCTGATATCCTTCAACATTTACTTCATCCATAGGATTGAGTACAATTGTTAGCAGGAACAATGTATTTAGCCTCTGTAGTAGATAAGGAAATGACATTCTGCTTCTTGCTTAACCATGAAATCAACTTCTTACCCAAGAAAAATGCTCCACCACTAGTACTTTTGCTATCATTTACATCTCCTACCCAATCAACATTAGTAAAAGCACTCAAAGTAAGATCATCATCTTTAGGATACCATAGGCCAAGGTCAATTGTTCCCTTCAAGTGTCTGAAAATTCTCTTCACAACAGTCACATGAGATTCCTTCAGATCAGCTTGAAATCTTGCAACAATACATACAACATGCATGATATCAAGCCTAGTTTGAGTTAAATACATCAATCCACCAATCATTGATTTGTATCTAGTCTGATTTTCTTTCAGAGAATCCTCTTTTGTTATCAACTTGCATTTGGTCACCATGGGTGTACCGACTGGCTTTGAATCTTCCATACCAAACTTCCTCAACAATTCCTTCACATACTTGGACTGAGATATAAAAATCCCTTTATCTAACTGAGAAATTTGCAATCCCAAAAAGAATTTCATCTCACCAATCATTGACATCTCAAATTCGTTCTGCATCTCATTAGAAAACTTCATGCACAAACCATCATCTCCTCCAAAATTGATATCATCACCAAAGACTTCAACAATCAATTCTTTATTATGATCAATCCTAAAATACATATTACTATTAAAGATGTAGCTTTGTTAAATCCAAACTTCAACAAATACTTGTCCAATCTGGCATATCATGCTCTAGGGGTTTGCTTGAGTCCATATAATGCTTTCTTCAACCGACACACCATATATCCCTTATCTGTCAACTGGAATCCATCAGGTTGCTCAACATACACCTCTTCTTCCAATTCACCATTTAGAAAAGCTGACTTGACATCCATATGATAAACTTTGTAGTTCTTGTGAGCACTATAGGCAATAAATAATCTTACAACTTCAATTCTAGCAATAAGGGAAAAAGCCTCTTCAAAATCAATTCTTTCCATCTATGAATATCCTTTGCATACTAGTCTTGCTTTGTTTCTAACCAATTCACCTTGTTCATTTAGTTTGTTTCTAAAGACCCATTTACTTCCAATGACATTCTTATCCTTAGGTCTGGGAACAAGAATCCATGTATCATTCTTCTCAATCTGTTTTAGTTCTTCTTTCATTGCTTCAACCCAATGTTCATCTTTACATGCTTCATTCACACTAGTATGCTCAGTCTTTGATATCAAACAGTATTCTTCTGCAATATTTCTCCTAGTCTGGACACCTTTGTTCTTATCACTTATAATTTGATCTTCTGAATGATTCAATTTACATACCTCAGAGTCTTCTTAGGATGTTCTTCAACTTTAGGCTCCCGTGTTCTCTCTTCTACACTTCCACTAGTTTCTCCTTCTTTCTCTTGACTTTTCTGATTTCCTAGAATGATTTACACTTGATTTGTAGTTTGAACTTGCTTTCCTTTGTTTTCACTTTCATTTTGATCATCAGAATCATATCCATAGGTTCTGGATGGTGTACCTAAATATTCACGAACCTTGACATTTGCACTTTCAACCATTTTCCTCAATATTTTATTATAACACTAGTAGGCCTTTCTTTTAGTAGAATAACCTAGAAAGATACCTTCATCACTCCTAGCATCAAACTTTCCTATATCATCATCTCTTTTGATATAACATTTACTTCCAAATATCTTGAAATATTTAACAGTAGGTTTTTGACCAGTCCATAGCTCAAAAGGGGTCTTACCAGTATCACCTTTGATTTGTACTCCGTTAAGTGTGTACAAAACAATACTTGCAACTTCTCTCTAGTAGATATGAGGGACATTTCCTTCTAGCATCATAGTTCTAGCAACATCTTCAATAGTTCTGTTCTTCCTTTCCACAACTCCATTTTGCTGAGGGGTCTATAGTGCAGATAATTGTCTCCTTATTCCATGTTCTTCACAAAAAGAATTAAATTCATCAGAAGTGAATTCACCACCCCTGTATGATCTCAAAAATTTAATCTTCAGACTTGTCTTTGTCTCAACCATAGCCTTAAATATCTTGAACTTTTCCAGTGCTTTAGATTTCTCCCTTAAGAAAGTAACCCATACCATTCTAGAATAATAATCAATGAGTAAAATAAAACACTTGTAGCCTTGTAAACTTGTGACCTTAGAGGGATTGCATAGATCAGTATATACAAGCTCTAACAATTCATTTGAACAATGCTTTTTGCTCCGAAAAGAAATTCTAGTTTGCTTTCCTAACTAACATTCCTTGCATATGGAATTCCTAGGTTTCACCAACTTAGGTAGATCTCTCACAACCTTAGTAGAACTTATCCTGAAAATATTATCAAAGTTAACATGACACATTCTCCTATTCCATATCCAACTTTCATCAACTTGAGCAATCAAAAAACTTTTACTAGTAGCACTCAAGTGAAATATATTACCTTTTATCTTTGTACCTGATGCAATTACATTTCTAAAACTTAATATTCTGCACTTTCCATCTTTGAACTGAGGATTGTATCCCTTATCAACCATTTGACCAACACTTAAAATATTATGCTTCAAGCCTTCCACATATAGGACATCATCAGTATTATGATTACCATCAAGAGAAATGCATCCTCTGCCACATATCACACTAGCTGTATTATCACCAAATCTCACAACACCACCATTATATTTTTCAAGCTTACAAACTTACCTTTATCTCATGTCATATGATGTGAACATCCACTACCAATCACCCATTCATCTTTCTCTTCAACTTGAGCATCTAAGGCTTTTTCCACGTTTGTACAACTAGCATATTCAGTAGATACAAGATTATTTTCCTTGATAGCAATGAATATCCATTCATCATCACTTCTATTTCCTTTATCAGATTCATCATCTGACACACCTTCATCAGCAACATAGTAACACTTCTTTTGAAATCTAGGCTTGTTATGTCTTGGTTTAGGATCTCTTTCCGAACACCTTGATGCAAAATGATCTATCTTATTGCAACAAAAACATTTAAGAGGCAATTTTCCTTCGTACTTACCTTTTCCTCTCGGTACTCTTTTGACAATAAGTGCTTCTAGCTCTTCCAACTCTCTTCTTTTTCAATCTGTTTGATTTCATCCTCATACTTGAATGTCTTTCTAGATGAACTCTCACTTGGATCATATCTTTTTCTATCTCTTCTAGAAGTAGTAGCCTTAAATGCAGATTCAACCTTAGGAAGGGCATCACCAAATTCACTCAACTCAAAAGCAGTAAGCTTACCAACCAACATATCTCTACTTATATTTGTTACATTTTGGATCTCTTCAATAGCACTAGCTTTGAATTTGTAAGAATCAGGCAAGGATCTAAGCACTTTAGCAACAATCTCTGATTCATCTAACTATTTGCCTCCACATCTAATACCACACACAATTTTATTCACTCTTTGCATGAAAGTATTAATGTTCTCATCATCACCCATTCTCAACTTTTCATATTTCCCTTTCAAACTTTGCAACTTAGCAATCTTCACATTAGTATCACCTTCATACAAGGTTTCTAGCTTTTTCTAGATCTCATGAGCAATCTTTAGATCCATAACATTTTTCATCTCAGAATCGGTCAAAGAACTCAAAAAATATTCCTTAGCCCAAATATTATACTCAACATCTCTAATATCAACAGTAGTAGTAGGACCATTTTGAGGAATAACATACCTATTACATGTAATGTTCTAGAAGGGCTCACCAATACATCTCAAATGACACTCCATTTGAGTCTTCCATAGATAATAATTTGTTCCATCGAATCTCATACTATCCTTCTTGTATGACATCATCGCAAATCACCTTAAGCTGTTAAACTTCTTCCAAGGAACCTACTCTAATACCAATTATTGGCAACACAAGGGAAGACAACTGAGAGGGGGGGTGAATTAGTTGTTGCAGAATTTTAAAAATTATTCAACTTATTAATCTTATTCTCAAATTTGATTATTAACTATGAAAACATAAATCATCAACACATCAGAAGCATACATAACACCAAGATTTGCGAGGAAACCCTGTTAGGAGAAAAACCATGGTCGAGGTCAGTCCACAAGATTATACCCTATTAAAAGTAAAATGAAAATGAAATATGGGGAATGCACATGCATTTAGGCACATTTCCTAGAGCTCACTACTCAATTACAACAAGGATATAACCACCCAAAGGAAGACACACTGTCTTATAGAAAGAATCGGATTACGTCCGCATGGATTTGAATTGATAAAGTAGCATCTACTAATGCTTGATCACAGTTCCGGTTAAGCACATGAACAATTCTTCACTCTTCTTCACTCTTCTTCACACTCTGCTTTGCCTTCTAATGATTTAACTCAAGATTTGCACACATACACATAGAATCACACACAAATTTGAATAAACAATCGCTCTTATATATCCACAACAAGAAATTTCATCCCTTCATGTCGGCTTTAACAAAATAATAAAATGGATATAAAATATCAGCTTTAAACACTAAATATTATTAATGTGAATCAACCAAGGTCAGATACAACTTAGTGAGGACCTAAATTAACATCTCCAACATGAAAACACTTCAATCAATTACTCCCCAAATATCCACAACATGCTACAACACCATGTCAGCCAAGAACAAAAAAAACATGAACACACAAGAGAAAATCGCCAACCATGAGTACAACGATCAATGTGGGCATGGAAAAAAGATAGAGCATGATCTAGAAACATCCACAAACATCACGAAACACTGGAGAAGCATCCAAAACAACTGAACTAACCAAAATCGCATCACCTTCAATTAGGAACACCAAATGAAGCAACAAACAAACTGTTAGAATATAAATCTTCATAACTCAATCAAATCTTCATGCGAATCTCTGAAAATTGATGTGGATAAACTAGATACACTCAACAAAAAACCCTTTAGTCCACATCATTTGACTATCAATGTACAAAACTCATCGAAATACTGAACTTCACTTCACCATTGTCAGCCTGCAACTCATTCCATTACAATTTTCTCAATATCCTCAACATATCCAGCTTCAAATGCTAATAGTGTTGACATCAATGAAAACCACATATCAGCAACACAACCAAAACATCCAAAAATCTCCCCCTTTGGCATTGATGGAACACATGATGTGAAAAACACCATCAACACAACTAACTCTTGATAGTTACTCCCCCTTAGGTTCTGACTCATTTTATCCTCAACTCTTTCACATGATCTTCTCCCCCTTTGACATCAATGACAAAGATCCCTAACATCCACACAAAATATGAACCACATATCTAAGCATCTAAACATCTAACTACTCCCCTTGAGTAACATCCACCACAACATCAATATGAAACAAGATATGTCTATGAAATGCACAGACTGATGCAATGCAATGCATCCTTAGTTCTGATTAGGAGGGGTAATCACCCCTAACTTCCCTCTGAGATACTCAAAAGTATCCTCAGGCAACAGTTTGGTAAAGATGTTTGCAATCTGCTCCTTAGTAGGCACATACTCCAATTTGACTTCCTTTTCACTTACCTTTTCTCTCAAAAAGTGAAAATTGATAGATATATGCTTTATCTTTGAATGCAACACCAAATTCTTAGAAATATTAATAGCACTTGAGTTATCGCAGAATATAGCAATAGGCTCATTATACACAACTTTGATATCTTTCAACATTTGCTTCATCCACAGGACTTGAGTACAATTGTTAGTAGCAACAATATATTCGACCTCTGTAGTAGGTAAGGAAGTGGAATTCTGCTTCTTGCTTAACCATGAAATCAACTTCTTACTAAAGAAAAATGCTCCACCACTAGTACTTTTCCTGTCATTTACATCTCCTACCCAATCAACAGATCAGTAAAGACATTCAAAGTAAGATCATCATCTTTAGGATACCATAGGCCAAGGTCAGCTGTTCCCTTCAAGTATCTGAAAATTCTCTTCATAGCAGTCACATGAGATTCGATCAGCTTAAAATCTTGCAACAATACATACAACATGCATGATATCAGGCCTAGTTTGAGTTAAATACAACAATACACCAATGATTGATCTGTATCTAGTTTGATTTTCTTTCATAGAATCATCTTCTATTTTCAACTTACATTTGGTCACCAGGGGTGTACCAACTGGCTTTGAATCTTCCATACAGAACTTCCTCAACAATTCCTTCACATACTTGGACTAAGATATAAAAATCCCTTTATCTAACTGAGTAATTTGCAATCCCAAAAAGAATTTCATCTCACCAATCATTGACATCTAAAATTCATTTTGCATCTCATTAGCAAACTTCATGCACAAACCATCATCTCCTTAAAAAATGATATCATCAATAAAGACTTCAACAATCAAATCTTTATTATGACCAATCTTGAAATATAGATTACTATTAGTAGTAGCTTTGTTAAATCCAAGCTTCAAAAAATGCTTGTCCAATCTAGCATACCATGCTCTAGGGGCTTGCTTGAGTCCATATAATGCTTTCTTCAACCAACACACCATATCTCCCTTATCTGTCAACTGAAATCCATCAGGTTGCTTAACATACACCTCTTCTTCCAATTCACCATTTAGAAAAGCTGACTTGAAATCCATCTGATAAACTTTGTAGTTCTTGTGAGAAAAATGAGCAAGAAATAATCTTATAGCTTCAATTCTAGCAACAGGGGTAGAAGTCTCTCCAAAATTAATTCCTTCCATATGTGAATATCCTTTGCATACCAATCTTGCTATCTTTCTAACAACTTCACCTTGTTCACTCAGTTTGGTTCTAAAGACCCATTTACTTCCAATGACATTCTTATCCTTAGGTCTAAGAACAAGAATCCATGTATCATTCCTCTTAATATATTTTAGTTCTTTCATTGCTTCAACCCAATGTTCATATTTGCATGCTTCATTCACACTAGTAGGCTCATTCTTTGAAATCAACCAATATTCTTCTACAATCTTTCTCTTAGTCTGGACACCTTTTTTCTTATCACCTATAATCTGATCTTCTGAATGATTCAATCTTACATACCTCAGAGTCTTCGTAGGATGTTATTCAACTTTACGCTCTTGTGTTCTCTCTTCTACACTTCCACTATTTTCTCCTTCTTCCTCTTGACTTTCCTGATTTATTGAAATGATTTGCGCTTGATTTGTAGTCCAAAATTACTTTCCTTTTTTTGTACTGTCATTTTGATCATCAAAATCATATCCACAGGTTCTAGATGGTGTACCTAAATCTTCATCAACCTTGACATTTTCACTTTCAACCATTTTCCTCAATATTTTATTATGACACCAGTAGGCCTTGTTTTTAGTAGAATAACCCAGAAAGATACCTTCATCACTCCTAGCATCAAACTTTCGTATATCTTCATCTCTTTTGATATAACATTTACTTCCAAATATCCTTAAATATTTAACAGTAGCTGTTTGACCAGTCCATAGCTCAAAAGGAGTCTTACCAGTATCACCTTTGATTTGTACTCGGTTAAGTGTGTACACAATAGTACTCACAACTTCTTTCTAGTAGATATGAGGGACATTTCCTTCTAGCATAATAGTTCTAGCAACATCTTCATTGTTATGTTCTTCCTTTCCACAACTCCATTTTGCTGAGGGGTGCATGGTGCAGGTAATTGTCTCCTCATTCCATGTTCTTCAAAAAATGAATTAAATTCATCAGAAGTGAATTCACCACCCCTGTTTGATCTCAAACATTTAATCTTCAGACCTGTCTCTGTCTCAACCATAGCCTTAAAGATCTTGAACTTTACCAGTGCTTCATATTTCTCCCTTAAGAAAGTAACCCATATCATTCTAGAATAATCATCAATGAGTAACATAAAATACCTATAACCTTGTAAACTTCTAACCTTAGAGGGACTGCATAGATTAGTATGCACAAGCTCTAACAATTCATTTGAACAATGATTTTTTCTCAGAAAAGAAATTCTAGCTTGTTTCCTAACTGACATTCCTTGCATATGGAATTAGTAGGTTTCACCAACTTAGGTAGATATCTAAAGCCTTAGTAGAACTTATCTTGAAATTTTTATCAAAGTTAACATGACACATTCTCCTATACCATAACCAACTTTCATTAGCTTGAGCAATCAAAGAACTTTTACTAGCAACACTCAAGTGAAAGATATTACCTTTTGTCTTTGTACCTGATGCAATTACATTTTTGAAACTTAATATTATACACTTTCCATCTTTGAACTGAAGATTGTATTGCTTATCAAGGTCATCTGACCAACACTTAAAAGATTATGCTTCAAGCCTTCCACATACAAGAAATCATCAGTATTATTACCATCAAGAGAAATGCATCCTTTGCCATGGATCACACTAGCTATATTGTCACCAAATCTCACAACGCCACCATCATATTTTTCAAGCTTACAAACTTACTTTTATCTCCTATCATATGATGTGAACATCCATTGCTAATCACCCATTCATATTTCTCTTGAACTCAAGCAACTAAGGCTTTCTCCACATTTGTACAACTAGCAGATTTAGTAGATATATGATTATTTTCCTTGATAGCAATAAATACCCATTCATCATCACTTCTATTTCCTTTATCAGATTCATCATTTGTCACACCTTCATCAGCAACATAGTAACACTTCTTTTGAAATCTAGGCTTGTTATGTCTTGGTTTAGGAGCTCTTTCCGAACAACTTGATGAAAAATGACCTATCTTATTGCAGTAAAAAAATTTAAGAGGCAATTTTCCTTCATACTTACCTTTTCCTCTCGATACTATTTTGACAATAAGTGCTTCCAGCTCCTCCAACTCTCTTTCTTCTTCAATCTATCTGATTTCATCCTCATATTTGAATTTCTTTCTAGATGAACTCTCATCCAGATCATATCTCTATCTATCTCTTTCAGAAGTAGTAGCCTTAAATGAAGATTCAACCTTAGGAATGGCATCACAAAATTCACTCAACTCAAAATTAGTAAGCTTACCAACCAATGCATCTCTACTTATATTTGTTACATTTTTGAGCTCTTCAATAGCACTAGCTTTGACTTTGTACGAATCGGGGAATGATCTAATCACTTTAGCAACAATCTCTAATTCATCTAACTATTCACCTTCACATATAATACCATACACAAGTTCATTCACTCTTTGCATGAAAGTATTAATGTTCTCATCATCACCCATTCTCAAATTTTCATTTTTCCCTTTCAGACTCTACAACTTAGTAATCTTCACATTAGAATCACCTTCATACAAGGTTTCTAGCTTTTTCTAGATCTCATGAGCAGTCTTTAGATCCACAAAATTTGTCATCTCAGAATCAGTCAAAGCACTCAACAAAGCTTCCTTAGCTCAGATATTATACTCATCATCTCTAATCTCAGTAGTAGTAGTAGAACCATTCATAGGAATAACATACCTATTACATGTAATGTTCTAGAAGGGTTTGTACTAATGCATCTTAAATGACACTCCATTCGAGTCTTCCACAAAGAATAATTTGTTCTATCGAATCTAGAACTATCCTTCTTGTATGACACCATCCTGGATCACCTCAAGCTATTAAACTTCTTCCAAGGAACCTGCTCTGATACTAATTGTTGGTAACACAAGGGCAAACAACTGAGAGGGGGGGTGAATCAGTTGTCACAAAATTTCAAAACTTATTCAACTTATTAATCTTATTCTCAGATCTGATTATTAAACATGAAAAGATAAATCATCAACACATCAAAAGCACACATAACACCAAGATTTTTTACATGGAAACCCTTTTAGGGGGAAAACCACGGTGGAGGTTAGTCCACAAGATGATACCTTGTTAAAATTATAATGAAAATGAAATATGGGGAATGCACATGCATTCAGGCACACTGCCTAGAGATCATTGCTCAATTACAACAAGGCTAACCACCCAAAGGAAGACAAAATGTCTTGTAGAAAGAATCAGATTACATTTGTAGGGATTTGAACTGATAAAGTAGCATCTGCTAATGTCTGATCACAGTTCTGATTAAGCACATGAACAATTATTCACTCTTCTTCACTCTTCTTCACACTTTTCTTTGCCTTCAAATGATTTAAATCAATATTTAGACACATACACATAGAAGCAAACACTAATTTGAATAAAAAATCACTATTATATATCCACAAAAATAAATTTCATCCCTTCATGTTGGCTTCAACAAAAGAATAAAATGAATATAAACTATTGGCCCAAAACACTAAAGATCATTATTAATGAAAATAAACCAAGGTCAACCATAACTTGGTGATAACCTAAATTAACATCTCCAACATGAAAACACTTCAATTAATTACTCCTCAAAGATCCACAACACGCCACAACACCATGTCAGCCAAGAACAAGAAAAACATGAACACAACGTGCAACAAAGATAGAGCATGATTTAGAAACATCCAAAAACATTAAAAAACACCAAAGAAGGATCTGAAGCAATTGAACTAACTAAAATCGCATCACCTTCAATCAATAACACCAATTGAAGCAACAAAAAAATTGTTAGAATATAAATCTTCATAACTCGATCAAATCTTCACACGGATCTCTGAAACTTGACGTGGATAAACTAGATACAGTCAACAACAAGCCCTTTAGTCCCCAACCTCTGATTATCAATGTACAAAACTCACTGATATATTGAACTTCACTTCACCACTGTCAGCCAACAACTCATTCCATTACAATTTTCTAAATACCCTCGATATATACAACTTCAAATGCTAATAGTGTTGACATCAATGACAACAACATATAAGCAACACAACCACAACATCTAACACATATAAGGTGCCACAAAAAATAAATGTGTTCCTTAAAGAGGGAATTTGGGAAATTCTTACTTACACTAAATTATAAAGTGTAAGAGGGGGTTGTGTAGAGCCTTTCTTTGACATCATAGTTATCGATCCTTGTGATTCTTGCCATATGATGTGTTTTTCCTTGATTTTTCATCACAATAATGGATCCTCGTGATTCTTGCCTCATGCTTGTGTACCTTGATGCAAACCCTTTTTCAATTTCTTGTACATCTTTTGGAGTAGTGGAAGAACCTTTTATCTTGATCTCTCATGTATGAGGGATTACTTTAGTGGATCATAGTTTTTGAGATTCTACTACTTATGTAGAGCACAATGATGCATATTTTAGTAGTGTACACGTGTCACTCATGCATTACTCTAGAATCATAGTACTATCCATATTTTCAACTTCATAGGCATCTATGTGTTCATGGTTGAGTAGTGTTCATATATTCACTCATGTAGTGCTTTTTATCTCTTATCTTAATTTACACTTCTTGGAGATTCATTGATTCTAGCAGACACCAATTCATCTTCGGTAGAGTTTACAACTACACGCTTTAGGTTTTCTTCATCATCATGTTCTTATTATCAAGGGACATCATTTCAAAAGGCCTTAAATCCTTCTCTTTCTCTTTTTTGGAGAGGAGTTTTATTCCTACTAGGTTTTCTCCTTTTTCTCCATTTGTGAGAATTCATTATACATAGGTACTTAACATGGCCTCATAGCCAAGACCCATTTCTATCTATCACACTTTTGTGATATCCCCAAGTATCACTTAAGGGAGGTGTTAGAGTAAATAGTTTATCTATTCACTATACTTAAATGTACTTAGGTTAATGAGGTTAGACAACCTCTTTTCTAACTAAATGTGCAACATTTAGGCCTCTAGAGGTTACCAAATTATTTGGTAAGCCTCATGTACATACCTTCTGAGGTTGGAATACTTTCCATCTCACCTCAAAGGCCACCCAAAACTCGGCATCAAATTTTTTGACTTGGTCAAACAGGTTGTTGGTTTGCACATTCCTAGTGATCCATAGGTTGACACCTATAGGAGACTTGTCTACTCATTTGTGCCACATCATCGGACACTTTTCAATCCACATGATAGGTGAATTACCTCTTCCTTCCCTATATATGCAATAATTCCTCATTTGTACATTTGGGTCGACTAAATACATGATTTGCATTGTTAATTGTGCTTGTCTTTTGTCTCCATGATTTCCTAATTCTTATATAGTGACTACACAATCCCAAAGGAAAATATAATAGCTGAAAATGTTGCACAAATCCAAATAATAGTTAGAAATTCAAGAAGAAAAATGGCATGGGCTTTGTTCTATCCTTTCTTCATGCTCAAGGTTGAATTTTTTTTTTTTATTTCAATCCCTATAGAGAAAAAATAAAATGGCAAAGCACTAAAAGTGTGTGTGGGCTTTAGAAACAAATCTTGAAAGACACATTAGAGTTGCAGGTTTGACATACCTACAAATGTACAATTATTTGACACAATTATACAAGGAAAGCTAATCAGATACTAGCATTCATGAATATTCTTGATAGAAAATATGATTTTTAATTAAAAGTAAAAAAATATGATTGATCATAATTTTTTGGTAACTGAGTATATTTTAGGAGCAATATTTTGACATAGTTTGACATAATCCGATTATGTTATAGAAAATATGTATCTTTATGAAGAAAATGAATTTAAGTGATATAGGTTAATTTAATTGAAGGTAAATATATACATAAAATTTAAGTTTAACATTGATATTTTGTTAATTTTTTATAATGAATAAATATAAATAAATAATAATTATTAAGATCAATAATTATAATATATATTAGGATTATTGCGATTTTTGTCTAGTGTGTTTCATGATTAATTTTGTGAAGTTCAATACTTGAAGAATACACTAGAACTATTATAAATTTTGTGTTTTTAGTATATGTATGGGGTCATTATCATTTACTTGTTCTATTTTCTTTCATTTTAAAACAATTCTATTGTTATTTGTTAAATGAACACATGGTTTTCCAGAAAGTTTTGTCACTACAAAAAAAACTACCAAGAAGTTGAACTATTCCTTGTCCTGCACTTTCAAATAAAATTTTACTCTGAAACCAGTATTGTTGACCAAGTTATGATGGTCAAACAAACAAGTTTTAATATTTTTAAAAGTTTTAATAAAAAATTCATAACTAATTATTTATTTGCAAAAAAATTACAAAAAAATATGTGGCACATTCGAGTATTCTCCTCTACTTACATTGAAAGTATTATTTTTTTTCTTGTACTTAGGTTGGTTAGCCATATGCTTGCTTATTATTTTTTCTTGAAAATTTAATACTCTTGCATTGAAATTTCAAATTTTCACCAAATAGATTTATATTTTTCCAAAAAAGGACTAGTATATTAGAAACTATATTCAATTTTCTATAAATTATGTTCTTACATATTGTTCAAATTATGTTAATAACCTATTCAAATTTTAATGTCAAGTTGTCTGAATCTAGTTTTTTGAATTTTTATTGCCACTTAATAGCCTAGATTGGACCCCCATGATCTTGCATTGACCCTTACATTAAATGAAAAAAATAATTATGATTGGGTGTCTCGTATGGATATTTTTCTAACAGTTCAAAATTTCTATGAAATTTTTAATGGTAGTGCACAAAGACTAGCAAGTAATGGAAAAGATCAAGAATATTGGGATAAAAGAGATAAAATGGCAACAACATTGATCAAGCTTACACTTTCAAAAGAAGTATTTTTAGAAGTTCACAATGAGAGAAGTGCAGTCAAAGTATGAGGTATTTTGAAAAGTACATATGAAAATTCAGGTGTAATATGGATTCTAACTCTCACACAAAATTATATAACATGAAGTTATCAAATTCACAAGAGTTAGTCCCCCATTTAATAAAATTAAAGGAAAAAAAAATGAACTTGCTTCTCTTGGAAAGGATATAGATGATAAATATTTTGTGCAAATAATTTTACAAAGTCTTCCAAGATCCTATCAATCATTTATAAGAGGGCTAGATACTGAGCACTAATAGATAAAAAAATGTAAAATATGAAGAGTTACGAGCTAATTTTGTGAAAGAAGAAAAATGCCAAATCAAAGAAAGGGAGTCATTTAGTGATGAAGATTTCATAATGAAAAGGAAACAAAAATAAAAAAAATACACAATAAAATCATTCAAGAGAGAAAAATTGGAAGTATGAAAATAGATACACTCCATCCAAGGATTATAATAAAAGCAAATGGAAATGTACTTATTGTGGTAAGTTGGGTCACAAAGAAGATGAATGTTATAAAAGGATTAAAGATATAGAAAGCAAGATAAATAAGTTTACACAAACTTTTGATTGTAAAAGTTTAATGCTCTTTATATTGCACTTAAAGCAAATAATTATTATAAGGAGGATTGGGTTATTGATTCTAGTGCTACACAGCATATGTGTTACAATAAGGAACAATTTGAATCACTAAGAAATGATAGCAATACAAAGAAAATATATTTAGGAAATAATAGTGCTTTGGAAGTTAAAGGAACTAGAAATGTTCAAGTTGATAATGTAGTGTTAAAAAATGTGAAGATAGTTCTAAAATTGAAGACAAATCTTCTTTTTGTATTTTAAATTGCTAACCAAGGGTATAAAATAGAGTTCTAAAATGATAAATGTTTAATCAACGATGTGAGTAATAACTAAAAAGTGACTGCAATTGGTAAAATGGAGAATGGAGAATGGATTATATAAATTCTAGTAATTTACTTCTAATTGTGGAAATGAGAATATGTGTGCTATTTCTAAATATGATGACATGAGCCCATGGGACATGTCAACTATCAAAGCCTCAAGCTTATGGAGAAACTATTTGGAAAGCATGGAGGTTGTCAAGATGAACATCTCTAATTGTGATTTCATCAAGAATGGGAATAGTACCATCATGGCTTATAGATCTATTTGGTGGAATCTAGAACATAAAGGGAGACTCCTAGCCTTAATTCAAGGATTCTTGGCTAAAAGCTGGGCATAGAAAGGAATTAATTGCTTTAATGACATTCTAATAAATGGGAGCTTGAAAGGGTGGAATGAACTAAGCTCAAAATTTAACCTCCCACAAATCAATTGGAGAACCTTCATCATATTAAAAGAAGCATGCAAAGTAATCCAATTCCCTATTAAAACCAAAAATGAGAACCAAAAGTAAAAAGAATTACAATGGAAATATGGTAATGCTTTAATGAAAGTGAATGCTAAAACAATTTATTGCATCTTGACTGAATAAGTGGATGTAACTAAATAGGCTAATAAAATCTGGGATACTAATCTTAACAGGAAATAATCTAGTATAAGTTTTTTTAAAAAGAATTAGGAAAAATAAATGACACCAAAAAAAGTCTATTTTAGGTGGTTGTTACTGCTTCAAAGGCTATCTTTCAAGATTTCGTAAAATAATATTTTAATATTTGTAGTATATGTAGGGTGCCTAAATTTTTTAGGCACATATTTTTTGATTGCATGTTTACTAAGGAAATATGAAAATTCTTCTGCAATGATCAAAACATATGGGGGCGCAATGATGAGCCCAACGGAAAGAAATTTATTTTTGAATCTAATATTAAAATGTGCAATTTTTTTTTTTTTTTTGTTTTGTCTATGTTTATCCACCAAAATATTGTGGGTTATTTGGAAGGCTTAGAATAATGACAAGTTCAAGGGGAAAAAGAGGGTGCTTATCGAGTTTTACAAAAGACTCATTATGTATGATGTTGCTATGCAGGTGTACCTAACTATCAAAGTCTTAAAGGAAAAGTTTTGGAAATTCCTTGAAAAGAGAACAATGGAGGTTGACATCCAAGAAGCAAGGTATGGAAATTCATGGTAGACTAGCCACACTGGATTTGAGATATTCCTCAAGGCACTATAGGGGTCCTAGAGAGAACTAGATGAGGGGAAAAAGGACAAGTAGGAAAAGAAGAGGGTTAGGAATGCTAGGGAAAGAGGAAAGGATGTGGATGAATAGGAAGTAGTAGAAATTCTAGTCTAGATGAGTTCTATTCAACATGGAGGGGAAGAGGTAGTGGTTGGAAATGAAGGTGCTTATTTATTTTAGACCATAGTGTACAATCTTGTACTGGTATATAATACCATTTATATAGTGACATATATTGTATAGAGATAGGTATTATAAAATGTTGTTGATAGCCCTGGGCATATTTTTTGCAATTTTGTAACTATGTAACCAAGGTAAAATGTATATGACTACAACCCAGTGGAATTTGGGACTATTGAATGTAATGTGTAGGTGAAGAACACCAACTTTGATATGTAATCCTTTATTATTAATATAAAAAAATCTCACCAAGTCACAACGTGTGTGACAGATGTGCTATAGGAAAGCAACATGTGGAAAGTTTCCCACAAGGTAAATCATGAAGAGGAAAAACTCCTTTACATTTGGTTCATAGTGATGTAATGGGTCCTTTTTGAACACTATCACTAGGAGGATCAAGGTATGCCCTCACCTTTATTGATGACTATACTAGAAGAATTTGGGTATATTTTCTATAAAAGAAGTATGAAGTGTTTGATAAGTTTAAAGAGTTTAAGGTGTTGACTAAAAAACAAAGTGGAAGATCTTTGAAAATAATAAGAATAGATAAAGGTACTGAATATATTAACAAAGCTTTATTATAATTTTGTAAACAACATGGCATAGAGAATGAGTCAATAGTCTCCTACTCACCCCAACAAAAATGAGTTGTAGAAAGAAAAAATAGAACTATAATAGGAATGGCTAGATGCATGTTACACTCTACAAATATAGAAGCTAAATTTTGCCTGCTAAATTTTTTCATACCACAATTTATATTTTGAATAGAACACCAACTAAGCTAGCTTTGAACATAACACTAGAAGACACGTGTAGTAGTATAAATCCTATAGTATCTCACTTTAGAGTCTTTGGATGTAACTCTTATGTTGGAATTTCAAGTTGTAGTGTTGTCACTGATGTCCACACAATGTTGCTAGTGTTGGTCATTGATGTCAACAATGTGGAGATGGTTGGTGCTGCCAAGTTATTATGCTAGTATGGATGTGTTGTGGTTTGATAATTAGGTGTTGTGGTACTTTCATCAGTGTTGTATGGTTGTAATGCAGTTGTAGTAAGTTCACTTGGTTTCCAAGTGCTTTTGAGGAAATTTGAATAAAAGAGTGTGTAGTGTAACATAGGTATGTCTAGTGTTGTGCTATGCATTTATTTATGATTGAATATATTCTTGTGAGGTTTGGATATGATGAATAGAGGTGATAAAATTTTCTATATCTAGAGTTTCATGTTATGGATCATTTTTCACTAAAAGTTGTGTTTGATAGTTTGTCTATTTGTATATCTCAGGTTTCCCAGGAGAAATGAGATTGCTTCACATTTCTTCGTAGTAAGGTTTCTTGTCTTGTGGATTTGGGAACAATATTATATTGTATGTAACTTCCTTCTTTGAGGTTTCAAGTGCTAAGGAGTTTTGCAAGGTTGGTTAGTGAGTTTTGTTCTCTGACAATGTGTCTAGTTGCACAAAATAATGGTGTTCTTAGTTTTAGGTGGTTGTGGTAGAGTTTTTCAATATTTTGATGAAGCTAGAATATTTTTTAGGTGTATTTTGGGTGTTTTGAAGTGTTTTTGTGTGGTTCCCATGACCCGAAGAAGTGTGTATTTGGTCACTTGTAGAGTTAGTTTAGGTTTGGCCAATCTGGTATGCTAACACTATTTGTGGAGGTACCTCATGGATTGTGGATGTGTTGTGTAGCATGGTGATGTGTATTTGGATACTAGTTAACCCTTTATATGGTCTTCCTTCACTTATTTCCACCATGAAGGTGTTTGGTGACAACCTATTTTGGTGTTGCACATTTGAGGTGCATAAGTTTCATTAAGGCCAACTTAATTTAGATTGTTTAGGTCAAGGATGGAATATATGCAAGGTAGATTATTGAAGATGTGTATGGATCTATAGAAGGTGTGTGAAATATGTGATTTTGAGTAGGTGTGGTGATCTAAGTGCAAGATTAATACCTATGACTCCAATGTAGTGAGCATAAGGGTCTACATTTGTAGTGTGCTTGAAGCTGCTAGAGGTAGTGAGCTAAAGGTTGTAGATGACATAAAGTTTTAGTGGTTGGTTTATCCTATTGCCTTGAGATAGTGAATCTTTTTGTAATAATATTCTTCTATCTATTTTCTTCTTGGAAGTGTTCCACTCACTAATGATACTTTCTTCTTTTTATAGGTAGTGAGCTCTTTGCAGTGAGCGTATTTATATTTGATGTTGTAATTCATATTTATGTGAGCTACTCATCACCATGTTTTCTAGGATGTGTTAGCATTACTATTTCATATGTCTAAATTTTTCTAATGAATGATAAGGGTTTAATGGTTGATAAGGGTTTGAAAATATATTGAGGGTTTGAATTTTTTTAAGTATACAATTGATTCACCCCCCTCTTATTTGTCCTGTGCATCTAAAAATTGGTATTGTTGCAAGATGGTGTGTCCCTTGTTCTCCTTGGTGTTGTGTGGTGCTTGGGTTTGTGATATGGCCTAACCACCTCTTGTGGATCGTGTATAAATTTGGTAGTTGTATTGAGCATTAACAAGTTCATCTTTGGGTGCAACGACAACCTACAATATAACAATTAGTATCAGATACAAGGTTATAGGTTCGAACCCCTTGCTTGCGCTAGGGGGGATTGTTACAAGATGGTGTGCCCATTGGTTTCCTTGGTGGTGCTTGGGTTCATGACATGGCTTAACCGCCTCTAGTGGATTTGTATAAGTTTGGCGATTGCATCGAACATTAACAGGTTGATCTTTTGGTGCAACAACAACCACCAATGTAACATGTATCATAGCCATGGTTCCCAAAAGAAGATTACCCACTTGAGGTAGATCTAGATGATGCACAAGAAGGGTGTCAAAGCTCCTATGTTTTATTTCAAATAAATTGTGCTTACTAGGAAGCCAAGATGGAGTCCTTTATGGTCTCTCTTGGATTTGGTGTCTAGAATTCAGTTGAAAAAGGATACACTATGCCTGTTGCTAGTTTAACAAGTGATGATGAAATTAGTTATTATGAAAAAAATGGAAAAGAAAGAAATGTTTTTTTGAGTGGTCTTTCTGAATTTGAACTTGTGAAAGTGATAGGCTTGTAATTTGCAAAAGATATTCGGAAAAAGTTGGAAAAAAATTATGAAGGAGATGAAAAGGTCAAGAAAGTAAATATGTAAAATTAAAAAGAAAATTTGAAACCCTAAGGATGTCTGAAGATGAAGATATTATTGCCTACATGCTTGGAGTTGATTAAGTTTTCAATGCCATCAATGGTCTTGGTGGAGAGCTAGAAAAAAAGAAAAGTTGTGAAAAATGTATTAAGAACTCTTCCTAAATCTTATAGCTCTAAATTTTTTTCTATTGAGGAAGCTTAAAATTTGGATAATTATTCTAGAGATTAGATGTTTGGTGCTTTAACTTATTTTAAAATCAGAGAGTTTTATCAAGATACTACAAATAAAGAAACTTCCTTTAAAGTTTTCAAAGTAGAAAATGACGATGAATTAGATCAAGATGATCTTGATGAGGTGGAAGCAAATTGTGTAAGAATATTGAAGAAGGGAACTGAAAAATATAGAGGTAAGTTACCCAAGTTAAATGTTTCAATTATGAAAAGATAGGTCATTATGCTTCTAAATGTACAATCAAAGTTTCAAGTGACAAACCTAAGGATCATAAAGGAAAATTTGTCAAGAAGAGTTATTATGTTGAAAGAGACAATATGAATTTCTTGATGAGGACAATGATGAATGCTTGATCATGGCTCTAAAATTTGGAACTAATTCTACTAATCTTGAATGATGTGTGAAGGAAATTGCTTAGGTAACAGGTCACAACATTGAAGGAACTATGTTGACTTCTTTTCATGCAAGAGGAGAGAGGAATTTCTAGATCATTGATAGTAGATGCTCAAATCATATGACATGTGATAAGAGTAATTTTTTTAAGATTGAAAAGTACGATGGTTGTATTGTTAAGTTTGGTGATGATACATATACTAAGATTTGTGTAAAAGTTTCAATTAGTTTTTATGTCCAAAGCATAAAATATATGATGTTTTTTTGTGTCAAGGGTCTTCAACATAATCTTATAAGTGTGGGAAAAATGTGTAGTAGAGGATATAATCTTGTGTTTTAGGATGGTGGTTGTGAAATTAGAAAAAGAAGCTCTAATACTTTGGTTATTGCTGGAACAAAGATAGAAGGTAAGGTTTATCATCTCAAACATAGTGGTGCTAAGTGCTTTATGTCTCAACTTAATGAAAGTTGGCTATAAAACAGAAGAATGGGTCACATCAATTTTGATAGCCTAGTGAAGATCAATTCTACTAATGCTATGAGAGATCTACCAAAGATTACAAATCCTATCAATACAATATACAAAGACTGTCAAGTGGGAAAGGAAACAAAGAATAGGTTCAAGACAAAAGAATATTCTACCGTAGGTCCTTTGGAGTTGGTGCATATGTTGGAATATGGCTTGGGAGATTGTTTTTGGCTACTAGTGTTGTCATTGATGGAAACTAGAGTCATTATTGTGGTCCACAGCTCATAAGTAGCTTATACTGGCAAACAAAGTATTACTGATAGAAAGCATGGAGAACAGGCCATCCGGTTAGTTAGTCAATTTGTATGCTTCACCAGATCATTAGTTTGTGTTGTTTATCCCTAGGAAAGCTTTCTAAGCATGTACGATTACCTCATTGGTAAGTTCTGTAGTGTTTCCTTAATCGGTGTACGAGCTTGGAGATCCAGTAGAATGATTTTCTGTTGATTCCCTTATTATGGATGATCTGGTGTAAATAGCATGTTGCGGATGTATACAAAGTAGTTTATTAAGCATTTCTTGTGTTGGGAATTTTGTTTTGGGTCTCAACTATAGTCTAGCCAACTTGTGTGGATGCACATTAATTTTAATTGGTGATTTGAGCTGACATGTGGAAGAACATTATATCTTATGTGTAGCTGACATAGAGTAATGAAATCCTTGTTAGTGGATATATATGAGATCGGTAATTCATTTTAAAAAAGTGTGGAGAAGTGAGAATATGTCTGAATATATGAAAATTAGAGAAAATGTGTGTGTGAATTAGAAGGGTGATTGAAGCAAAGTTTTAGAAGGGGAGAAAATAGAGTAGAGCAGAGTAGAAATACAGAGTCAGTCAGAAGGGCTGAAGATTGAGCTTTACCGGAATTGAATCCAAGCATTTGTAGATGTTATTTCTCAGTTCAACCTTTTTGTTGTAATCTCAAATTTTTTGTAAGGCAGTGAGCCTTCCTTATTTTGAGTAGTGAGCTCTAGGCAGTGTGCTTGAATGCATGTGCATTCCTTTTTGTTCATACGTCTAAGAGAGTATAAATTGTGGATTAATCTCCACCATGGTTTTTCCCCTAATAGGGTTTCCACATAAAAATATTGGTGTTATGGTGTTCACATTGTCTCTTTAATGTGCTTGCATATTTGTTTCAATTTATGTGCAGTGAGTAATATCAAAGTTCAAATATTGTTGTTGATAAGTTTGGATCAAAATTTAAATATTGTGGAACAATGATTCACCGCCCCTCTCAGTGTTCCTAGAGTCCAAAAATTGGTATCAGAGCAGGTTCCTCTAAAGAAGTTCTACAACTTGAGGTGGATATTGGATCTCAATGGACTTTGGTGGTATTTACCAATAGCTAATGGTGACACTAGATGATCTTGATCAGTCTAAAGCAAAATTCATAGAATTAAAAGCAAATCTTGTGGCTACCAAAAAATTCATTCAATCACTGAAGGATAAAATTAATGATTCAAGAGAAAAGAGGAAGGAATTATGTGGTTAGTTGAAGAAAAAGGAAAGCAGGGGCCCAAAAGATGTTCATCTAAATCAAACCCTAAAAGAAATAACTGAAGAGTGTGAAAAGCTTGTAAGAACAATGCTACTCTGAAGCTTGAGATGGAATATGTGGCAATGAAGTTAACTAAGGAGATTGAAGAAAGAAAGAAGAATGAGGAGAATCTAGCTCAGTCTTTGAAAGAAAAATTTGAAGAATGCAACAGAGTTAATAGTTAATAGTAGATTCATTCAGCTGGAGATTGAACTGTAACAATCTAGAAACAATGAATAGGAGCTTGAGATACATATAGTTATTCTTAGAGATAAACTTACTATTGCAAATGAGTTTGAGGAGAAGTTCAGGATGAGTTCTGCTAAACTTGATGAGATGACTAATGGAAAAAAGGATGCAAATGATAAGTAAGGTCTTGGCTATGTGAAAGGTGAAAGCTCCAGATCTGAATATAAGGGTCCTAGACAAAAAATTCAAATGAACAAAAGCAGAAGATATCTGGTAAGAAAACCCAATGCTAAGAAGTTTAATGGTTACTAATTTTTTTGTAATAAATTTGGTCATATGGCTTCTCAGTGTAGAAGTAATAAAAATTTAAGTAGTCCATCATTTTTTGGTCAGTGTTTTAATTGCAAAAAGATTGGTCATAATTCATTAGAGTGCAAAAGTATGTCTATCAGTATAAAGAATGCTAAATGCTACACCTGTGGAAGATTTGTGCATGTTTCTAATCAATGCAGATCAAGAGGAAATCAATGGAATGAGTGTTCTAGATAGAGAAATCCAGTGTGTTATAGTTTCAATAAATTTGGTCATATTACAAGATTCTACAGGAACATGGATAGAAGAGGTTCGGTATGTCAAGTAAGAAATTCTCAAAAAGATGAAAAAGGTAAAGGAAAAGTGGCTGTGGAAGAGACAAGAGATCAGATGAAGAAAACATGGATAAAGAAGAGTGAATTTGATAAGCCCATACCAAAAGTTGCCTCCGGTAATCCCTCCAATAATTCCTCTAGAAATTGATCTCAGATTGGCCCAGGGGGAGTTTACAAGAGAATACTTTGTCCCCTTGTGTGTAGTTGGTACCAGAATGTAGTAAGTTGTTAGTAGTTGTGTTACTCATCTTCAAATGTATTAGTGATCATTTTTCTAGTAGGATGAAATCTATAAGGTCTACATATGGATTATTTTCTTGTTGTTTGAGAATGCAGAGTAACCAAAACTCCTAGGGAAAGGCATTTAATGCGGAAAAGAAGTTAGGTGTGTGAATTTATAAAAGGGAATTTGAAACCCTCATTCATCACCTTGCATCAGAGAAGAACAAAAGGAGAGCTTTAGTAGAAAAATCTCAAAGAAGTCAAGTAAATTCAATAGGCGAATTCATCAGGTACTCCATTTTCTTGTAAAATTTCTAAATTTGCACTTCATAGAAAAACCCTGTTCGGTACGAAAAATGAAGCAAATCAAAGGAACAATGACTTTGGATGAATATAGTAGTAGGAAGATCAGGGATGTAAGAAATTTGTTGCCAGCCGGTAAATTGAAGCGGCTTGAAGGTGCAAAACGTAAGAATTTGGACATATGGAATGAGTTTCCTTATTTCATCAACGTGGAAGTGGTCAGGTTTATCTTGAACATATTGGATGATGATATCCTTACTCTGGATAAACCCTATCAAATTTCAAAGGATGTGATTAGAAATTTGATAGGATTATGCAATATTGGAGATGTCCCAAAAAGGAAGTCAATTTAGAGTGTTGAAGTGGAAGCCCTAACTGGTGTAAAAGGAGATCAGAGGGCTCTGGTAATTACAACAATCAAAGATTCATTGACAAGGTACATTTCATATGGAATTTTCTACAAAATTTTCTTTAGAAATAGGGAAGGATCAACCTCTATAGGCATAGTCTACATTGTACACAAAATGATAATGGAAGATGAATATTTTGACTTGTGTGGATTGTTGAAAGATCAATTGATCGAAAATGTGCAATTGACGAAGGATATAGATTACTCCATCAGGTTTGGTACCCTAGTTATATGCATTATGATGTATTTCCTATATTGCTTACCTTAGAATGATAATGTTGCATGGAAGTAAAATGTACCAATTTGTAAACAAATCTTTGAGCATTTCAATGCTATGGAAAATGGTGTGAAAGTTTATGAAAATTTCTTTAGAGATTTGCTAAGAAAGTTTGGAGTAGGTGGTATTCCTCTTCTAGCAAAGGCGGTTGAAGTTGGATCATCCTCCGGTAAGGTGGAGCAGAAGCAAAAAAGGGCTCTAGAGTTTGCAGATGACATTCCTCCAGCACACAAATCTCCAAGAATTGAAGAGAAAGGCAAAGAGAAAATAATTGTGGATATAATCAAGGAAGATTCTGATGAATATACACCAAGAGATGAACTAGAATCAGTTGAACTAGATGTGCTGATAGTAGAAGAAAGTGATGAAGAAGGTGTAGGCACATAAAAATGACCTAGGCCTGCAAGCTCTATTTTTCATCTTTTTAGCATAATTAAGACATTTTAATTATGTCTTTGGTCCACTTTCAACTATTAACTAAATAATTCATAATTATTTAATTAATTCATGTCCTTTTTATTCTTCTTGATTATTAAATAAATAAAGTTTATTTATTTAATATGTCACTAATTCTTATAAGTCTTCCCATAATTAAATAAATTATTTAATTTATTTAATTATTGCCACCTTGTCATTTCCCTCATTTTAAATAAAATTATTTATTTAAAATGGTCCTATTTTCTAATTTCTCTTTTCAAGTAAATAATTTAAAATTAATTATTTACTATCATGTGACCCATCTTTTGAATTAAAATCAATTTTTAATTCAAATAGTCTTTTTCCTCCAAAAATCAAATAATTTCTATTATTATTTGATTTTTCAGCCACCTCTTTTTCTGTGCCAGCCTCATCTCTTGTCACATGCATAGTCCACCCTTGATTTCATTTTCTAAAAATCAATCATGTCCTTTCATTTAAAATTTACCCTAATTTTTCCCTAACCCTAATTATGGGTTGTCAAATTGAATCTTGTCCATTGATTCTAGGGCACTTGTAAACTCTTAATCTTGGTCATTCACTCAAAATTGCATTTTCTATAAAATGGCAATTTTGGTCTCATTTGCTCACCTCATGCTATCTAGACTTCATGCTCTTTTCAATCTTGTCATCTTGCACTCTTGTCACTTTGTCATAGGCATATTTACATTCCATTTGACATAATTTAGACATAATCTTAGATGCTTACTAGTTGCATAATAGCATAGAATTGCATGTAGTCACTTCAAATCCTTCAACATTTGCTTAGGGCCTATCATTGTCAATAGATTGCTCACATTAAATTTGAGGGCAATATCACATTTTTAGCAAGTTGAGAAGGTGTAATGGAGGTTAGCCATGGAGAATGAGGACCTTTGGTGAGATTGTTTCATTTATTTTCATTTTTTTCCTTTGCACTTGATTATTGCTTTGGGTTTTTTATGTTTATGCATTTAATCTGCTAACCCTAGGAAATTTTCCGTAGTTACATTGGTGAATCCTAAGGGAAAGCCTAGGATTACGTGTGCAGATGTGTCATACAAAAAAAGTAGGATTCCCAAAAACCCTATTGAGCGTAACCTCTTCAAGTTGGAATTCCTCCTTTAATGGAGCTTAATCTTTTCCCCATGTATGGCCACTCGAACAGGGGTCCTAAAATAAACACCTTTGTGTAGTAGCCAAAATCCTTCTATTTGCTAGCGCAATAATGGTCGTTTTGAAGGATTCAACCTTCCATGGGAGTTTTATGAGGGTTGGAACTTGGTTGGCCTGAGAAGTAGTGCATTGTAAGGGGGAGCCCATGTGGCCAAGCTTCTGGATTCACACACTAAGAATAAGTGTGGCTGGGGAAATACATGTGAAATCTAGCAAATATTGTCCTTTCCAAACCTAGGGATGTGCTTGTCTTCTTTGTGATTGTTTACACACTCAAAATATTGTGCTTGCGAAGTGTTTTCTAGACATTAAACAAAACAAACATCACATATAGATCTAGAAACAAGCATCCAACTTGAGACAACTTCAAAATTTGGTCAAACTTGCAAACAAACTAGGTATTCATTCTTCCTACAATACATTTGCTACCCTGTGCAACACATTCGCTCTACTGCATTAAATTTGCTGTCCCGTGCAACACAATTTCCCTGATAAGCTATATCTGTCATTTCTAGTGACTCATCTACAAATTTTGAACTACATTTGCTATACAGAACATCACAATTTCCTCACTGAGTCACATTTGTCATTTGGAAAGCCGCATTCACTATAATTGAGTCGCATTTACCAGACTGAGACACATTTGATACCTGAAATGATGCATTTGTGTGAGAAAAACAAAAACCTTCTCTCAAACTAGAAACTAAGGTCAAATTTGTCCAAACTGTCCATAAGCATCTTTTCTAGAAGATTCTGTCAAAAACTAGAACAAAATTTTCTCAATTCTAGTCCTCATTTTGGCTTTTAGTCCTTTCATTAGTCATATCCTTAGTCAACCTTTTCATCTTAGTCCTCATTGTCACTTTGACATTTGAAATCTTTCTTTGACGATCTAGTCACCTTGCATTAGTCATTTCCTTTAGGAAAATGTCATTGTCACTTTCCATTGTCATACCTTATTATCAAAAATCCTAAAACATAAGCCATATAGTGTCATTTTTATCCTCTTCCCAATTTGATCAATCCCTTATATGGTTGAGACTAGGCTTCAAAGAAAGAGAAAACAAATGGAAAAATTTGGACAAGACAACAATACTCACATGTTTTCCAATGACACAAATCAAACCATAAACCAAGACACATCTTTCATTAATCCTTTCAGCAACATGAACATGCCATCTTCATCATGTAATCCCTTTGAACCATTCATACCTAGGGATGAACATGGACAAGTATTTGAGGAAAACATAGAAGCTGCAACCCAAAATCCCGAAGCAACCTCCTTTGTGGAAGAAATGGTTTTACATGATAGAGATAGATATTTGGCCATAGTTCTAAGTCAAGGAACTAAATTGCCACATGGATTTGACATCAAAATTTTGAGACTGACCTCTCCTAATTACAATACCAATAACAACAACATGTCCAATACTAGTCAACCTCAAAACAATACAAGTGATGCTTCCATTGGTGTCACTTCAAAAATTTCCACAAACACCATTAATGCCACCTCGAATGATACATCTAATCAAAAAAATTCCAATTCAATCAATGCAACATCCGTTGGAGGCACACCAACTATTTCATAGGCCATGTCACAACCAATGTCAACAATATCAATAATTTTATCACAATCAGTTGGAGCCACTTGTGGGTCCTCATCAATGGGGGAAATCTCTTCAAATCCTTTATTTGGAGCTTCGTCGAGTGCCATGGGTGTATCATCATCAAATCCTCTCATTGGTAGTTCATTCAATCCTACAGGAGGAAGTAAATGACTTATCTTTATTTGGGGACCACAACCGAATTTCAACACATCATCACATTTTAATACCAATACTTCCCAAGGACAAAACATGAATATCCCCCATGGACAATTTCAGCAATTTGGACAAGGAAATCTGAATACAAAAACACATGGAATCATTTGGACACCAAAATGTTCATGGTTAACATATTCCTCAAATTTCAACTCAAATGGCTAGAGAACACATTCCGACATATGCATCACATATTCACACTCATCAACAAGTCCCTAATCCAAAATTTCAATATCAACAATATGAAAATCATAACACGTCATACATCTCACAACAACACATCCCACAACAAAACACCAACATCTCTTCACAACAAACGGGGACCCAAGGTATACCTATCACTCCAATGTGTGATGCAACAAATAATCCTATAATTGATGCCTTGACAGCTCAAGTGGGCCAGTTGAAAAAGACCATAGAAAGCATGCATATGTCTGGCAAGAAGTCACACATGTCATATGACCTATGCTTATATCCTTTTGACACAAATTTGTACAATCCACCATTCCCTTCAAGATATGTGGCACCAAGCTTTACCATAAATAAGGGCAAGTCAAATCCCGTTGAACATGTCCAAGAATTCACAACCAATTGTATGGACATTGCCTATGAACAAGCTTATCTAATGAGCCTCTTCTACAGAAGTCTTACATGACCTGCACTGGAATGGTTCTCCACTTTGAAAGGGATAAAAACATGGGACAAACTTAAAAACAAATTTGTAAAAAAATATGCATATAACATTGACATGGACACCTCTATCACTAGCTTATGCACTGTTACACAAGAGGATACTGGTGAAAATTTTATCCCATTCTTCCAAATATGGAGAAGTCTCACAATTCGTTGCCATATTGACATACCTAAGAAGGAAAAGGTCAACATGTTTGTTCAAACACTCCTAAGTCCATTGAAATACAGATTGCAAGTTCATTGTTGCAAAACCTTCACAGACCTAGTCGAAAAGGGTGTCCAGGTTGAAAAGGCTCTTATTGCTAAAGGAGAATTAAAGTATGGCCCTAAAAACACAAATGCAAACCCCTTAGTTGACAAAAACAAGTATTGGGTCAAAGATAAACATGTTACTAATGATGGCATTGTTGATGCCAAGGAAATAAATACAATAGGTCTACTGCTTACCCTTAAGGGAGATCAACTGCAAAACAAACCAACAACCACACTAATACCTCCTCCTAATGTCATTCAAAATAGCTAGAATGGTCAAAACAGTCAAAGTCAAGGACAACCCTGCCAGACAAGACAATTCCTGAAAAAGATGCACATATACTGCCTTAGGGGAACCAATTGAAGATGTCCTTAAGAAACTTCTTCAAAATGGCCTCATCACACTTGAGGAACCTAAGCCATATGACCCAAGGCAGTTTAAGCCATCATGGTGGGACGATAATGCTTTCTGTGATTACCACCGAGCTAAAGGGCATAAGACATCCTCTTGCCAGCAACTAAGAAATATTGTGCAAGACCTTATTGAAAATTGAACAATTGAATTAGGTGGTCCACAATTTGCATCAAATGTAGACCATACCATTCATAAGAACCCGCTACAAGACCATGGTTCTAATAAGGCCTCCACATTAGGTTCTAATACTAATAACAATCAAGCCAATTATGCTCATGCTACATTTGACTATTCCAAAGGAACCATCATAAATTGTGTATGACCTGCTAATGAATATGTCAATACCATCACTATCAAAAGAGCTCCTGAATGTATTGCTACTACCCAAAGTTGCAAAATCACCATAGTTGGTCCTTCTCCTCATCAGCCAAAAATTACAATACCTAGTCCATTCGCAGAACAGTCACAATCAGGCCCGTTTGCTAAGCAGTCACAACCTAAGAGTCAGTTTAACCTTATTGACTAGCTAGGAAAAAACCCTACGCAAATTTCCATACTTGAGCTACTTTGTATTTCCCCTGCGCATAAGGCTATACTTGACAAAACCTTGCAAGAGTCCGCTGTCCCTCAAGATATTGATGTCAACCAATTTAAGGCCATGATCGGTTATCTTACTACACCCCATCACGTGAAATTTTCAGATCAAGATTATTCATCACCTAAGTCCAATCATAATGACACATTACACATTGAAATCTTCATACACAAACATAACGTTAGATCAGTTTTAATAGATGGTGGAGCAAGACTAAATATGTGCTCCTTAAAATTGGTTAAGGCTCTAGGATTTTTTGATGCTTGTGTAGACCCTACAAAGAGAATAGTCATAAAGGCATACGATGATGAAGAGAATTCCTCTCAAGGTGTTATCTCTCTTCCTATCAGAGTGGGACTAGTTATTGTGGAAACAACTTGCCACGTCTTGGATCTCAAACTGCCTCATAACATCTTGCTTGGCCGACTTTGGATTCATGCCCTCAAAGCCGTTCCATCCACCTATCATCAATGCTTGAAGTTTCCCTTTGATGGCACATAAATCACCAGATATGGAGATCTTGATCCCTTCCAATATTGTATCAACTTAATGGGTATTTCAAAACTTCAGGTGCCCACCAACTGTGAGGTTCCAGGTGCCTTTAAATTCATTGATCCATCCACACTCACCTCTTCGTCCACGACCAATCCTTCCACATCATCTGCGACACCCTCACCTACCCCCTTCCTAAGGTTGAATCAACCATCAAGATCCAGGTCCTAGGCTATGGAGAATTCAAGTTGAATATGACATATTGTATCACAAAAATACCCAAGTCTCCCAAGGTCTACGGTCGACCTTGTTTTAGAATGGAACCTAAAGAAATCTTTAAGGTCCCTCTTGCAATGAAATTCATAAAATGGGGTGACATGAGCAAGGAAGATATCAGGGATGTATTATATTGGATTTATAGAGACTGAAAGAATCTAACCCCATTACCATTCCAAATATATGGAAAAGATTATCACATGATGAAAGAAAAATGTTATGATGGTACTAGTGGCCTTGGTAAGAATAAAACAAGAAGGTGAGAACCTTTAATGCCTTATGGAATATGGAAACATCTTGGATTAGGGCTAGGTACACGTGAAATTGGTGATCGAAGTACCAATGGACTTTCGAGTGAGAGCGTGAATGCTTCAGAAAGTGTTAATACTATCAAGGAATCCTTTACTAAAATCAACTCTTATAAGTGGGAATTTGGCTCTGAATGATCCCTAAGTGATTGTTGTCTTGATGAATTATTCCTTGAACTTGGAGAACCTACCTTTGAAGAACGATTTTGGAAAATGTTTAAACTTGACCTTGCATAGAAAGGTGACGACCATGAGGGAAAATAATAGATTGGGGAAAATTCTTTTGTTCGGTGAATAAAGATCAAATTGAATCATCCTCCAATCCTATTGGTTATAACCCCCACATAAATCCTCAACCATCTGACAATAATGGCCATCAATTTGATTCATTCAAATTTCCATCAAACGCTACTGACGTTAACAATAGTCCTTTTGTCCCTTACTTTGAAAATGACTATGAATCAAGCAAGGGAGAATATTGGATATAATTTGACCAAGAGCTAGATGATGACAACTATATTTTCAACGTCTCTAAATCCTTTTGCATGCTTACTGCATCCTCCCCATAGTTCACCAACACTGATGACAGTATTTATTTGGTGTACCCACAACTAATTGATTGGGACCAACAAGGCCCACCCGTCATGGACATGTTTCAAAATGACGAGGCCATTACAGAATTCATGGGACTATGAGAAGGCATACCAAGTGGAGATCACAAGGTTAGATTTTCCATTGACCTAGATTGTGCAGCTTATTTTGGGGAGACTATTTCGTCCTCTAGTCACAAAATGAAAAATAAATCAAAAAAATGGCATGTCTTTAGGTGAAAACCAAAAGGCACCTTCTAACGAGAAAATAGTAAAAATAAAGGACGTATCTAAGGGTGAAAACCTCTCTAAGGAGCCCAAAGATGGAGGACTGGACTTTCTACTTGTTACTCAAGAAAAATCAGCAATGCTAATTGAAGACACCATCGAAGTCAACATAGCTATTGCAGAAGATCCTAAAATGGTTCTTCTTGCTGTATCATTGACAGAAGAAGAAAAATTGAAATTCTGATAGTTATTCTCAGAACGAAAGGTCAACTTTGCATGGTCTTATGCTGATATGCCAGGCCTAGATCTATAACTAGTATTGCACCATTTTCCATTGCTTCCTAATGCTAATCCCATCAAACATAAGTTAAGAAAGATGCATCCACATATCGTCCTGTTAGTCAAAGTAGAACTTAACAAGTTGCTAGATGTGGGATTCATATGATCTATCAACTATGCTGAGTGGATATCCAATCTAGTATTGGTCACAAAGTCAAACGGTTATATTTGTGTTTGCACAGACTTTAGGGACTTGAATAAAGCATACCCAAAGGATGACTTCCCATTGCCAAACATAGACATCATAGTTGACCTCATAGTAGGATATGAGATGTTGTCCCTCATGGATGGTTTCTCAGGCTATAATCAAATTCATATTGCCCTTGAAGATCAACATAAAACAATATTCACATATCTGTGGGGTACATATTGTTGGAACATCATGCATTTTGGTCTCAAGAATGCAGGTGCCACGTATCAAAGAACTATGACAACAATATTTCACGACATGATGCACAAGATAATGGAATATTATGTAGATGATCTTTTGGAAAAATCCTTGACATGAAAATATCATTTGAGTCTGTTAGGCAGAATCTTTAAAATATTGGAAGAATATAAGGTCCGTTTGAATGTGAAGAAATGTGTCTTTGGTGTGATGTTAAGAAAACTTTTGGGGTACATAGTCTCATGAAGAGGTATTGAAGTCAACCCTACCAAAGTGAAATCCATATTAGATATGCCTCATCCTAAAGGAATAAGCGACCTTAGGAAGTTACAAGGTAGGTTACAATCTATCAGACGCTTCATAGCACAATTGGTAGATAAGTGTCAACCATTTCAATATCTTCTACGCAAGGGTATCCCCTTTGTGTGGATGGATAAATATTAAGAGGCCTTTCAACAAATAAAAGACTATCTACTATCACCACCAGTCCTCATGCCTCCCATCCAAGGAAGGCCATTAATTCTATACATCTCTGCCACTACTTCAGCACTGGGGGCATTGCTAGCACAAAACAACTAGGAAGAAAAAGAATGGGCTATATACTACATCAACTGAACATTGGTAGGATATGAGCTAAATTAAACAACCATTGAGCATGCTTACTTAGTAGTTGTCTTTTCCACCCAAAAACTAAGGCACTGTATGTTGAATCATAGGACACATTTGGTAGCAAAGATTGATCCCCTGAAATATCTCTTGAATCATGCCACATTGACAGGTCATTTGGAAAAATGGGTCATGATTTTGGGCAAGTATGACATCCAATATGTGGAACAAAGAGCCATAAAGGGACAAGTGATAGCAGAAAAATTAGTAGAGGCACCTATACAAAGTGATTAGCCATTGGTGGCTAACTTTCTAGATGAATCCATATTTCATACAGAACCTAAGTCACCTTGGAGGCTATACTTTGATGGATCTCATACCAATCATGGCTCAGGGGTCAGCATATTATTCATCACTCCACAAGGAGACTCCATCCCAAAGTTCTGTCACATTGCTTTCCTATGCACAAATAATGTTGCAGAATATGAGGCACTTGTTACAGGGATATGAATGGCCATCAAATGGAAAATCAAGACACTTCATATTTATGGGGATTCTCAGTTGATCATCAACCAAGTCAACAATGACTATGACACCAAGGATGAGAAATTAATGCCTTACAAAAGGATGGTTGACAACTTTCAGACATATTTTCACATGTTGAGTTTTGAACAGATCCCAAGGACACACAATAAAGCAGCCAACACAATGGCCACAATCAGCTCTCTACTAGGCATTCCAAGCAATGTGTGTCAATTTGAGTTCTTAGTAGAACAACTTTTGGTCCCCACCTATGAAATTCCAAAATTAGAGATGGTCTGTGAACTGGTTGGTCCCAATTCTCCATGGTATCAAGATTTCTATGAATACCTAAAATCCCAAACTCTTCCCTCGAACCTCTTCAACAATCAATGAAATTACTTTATCTGAAAAGCCGCTCGATACACCATTATCAGTGAAACCCTTTATTGCCATAGCTTTGACAACACCCTTCTTTAGTGTCTCGACATTGCTGAAGCAAGAATGACCTTACACGAGGTGCATGAGGGTATATGTGGATCCCATTCAAGTGGACCTACTCTAGCTAAGAAGATAACGAGACTGGGGTATTATTGACCAACCATTGAAAATGATGCACTTGAATTTGTCAGGACTTTTTGCCAATGCCAGATACATATTGATTTGATTCATGCTCCAACACAACAACTCCAACCAATTACATCTCCTTGGCCCTTCACACAATGGGGATTCGACCTCATGGGAAAAATCCATCCCACCTCTTCCAATGGCCACAAGTTCAACATCATTGTCATGAAGTATTTTACTAAGTGGGTCTAAGCCATCCCCCTTACATACATAACCGGTAAACAAATTTCCAAATTCATCCTTAACTACATCATTTAATGGTATGGTATACCCCAATCCATCATCACTGACAATGAACATCCATTTAAAAATCAAGATGTTTGTGAGCTATGTGAACAATTGTATATCCAACATCATTTCTCCACACCATTCTATCTGCAAGGAAATAGTCAAGTTGAGGCATCCAATAAAACCATCCTCAAAATCCTTAAGAATACAATCAATGACTCTGGCTGTGACTGGCACATTCAAGTCAACCTTGCTCTATGGGCTTATCACACTAGCATCCGCACACCCACATGAGCCACTCCATTTTCCCTAGACTTTGGATTTGAAGCCATCCTCCCCATCGAGGTTGAAATTCCTTCTTTGTGAGTCTCTATAAAGGGTTTGATTGATGACGAGGAGTATAGACATTCATGGCTGCATGAATTGGAAATGTTAGAGGAACGTAGGCTTAATACCTTGAACCATTTGAAAGCATATCAAAATTGGCTCTGTCAGTTATAACAAAAGAGTCATTGTCAGAAAATTTGACATTGGCGACTTGGTCCTTATGTAGAATCCAAAGAATTAGGCTAATAGAGAAAAACATAGCAAGTTCGAACCAAATTGGCTAGGTCCTTATGTCCTCATATCCTCTTTTAGTTTTAGGGCATATTAGCTAGCTACTCCATACAGTGAATAATTGATAGAAGCTATCAACAGTCTACATCTTTGTAAGTTCTATCCATAGCATCAAAAGCCTGGCCAACAACCTTAGAAAAAAATTAAAAAAATAGGAAAATGGCAAAAATAGTAAAGAGAAATAAGTCATCCAATAGTGAAAACCTAGCAAATAGGCACTTTGGATAAGTACCATGGTGAAAACTTGGAAAATAGGTGCCATGTGTAGTCAGTCATTACTTTTCCATCTATTGTCACTCTATCTGCCTTGGCCCATAATAAAGCACATTTGCTTTTCTGTCACCACCACAACACTTGCCATGAAATTACACCCTTCCTTTCATGGTTGGAAAATGGTTGACATCAAATCTGGCATACCATCCATCTGTCACCCCATACATGTCCTTTTCACATCCTTAAAATGTGGCTAAGTCTTGGACCTGACCAGGGGTACTTCTATTATCATGTGACTATAGTGGTTATCGCACATGGTCTTGGAAAATTGAAAAAGTCCTAAAAAAATACTAAAAATCATAAAAAATCCTAAAAAATCCTAAAAAATTCCTAAAAAATCATAAAAAATCTTGAAAAAATCATAAAAATCATAAAAAGTCCTTAAAAATTCCTAAAAATCATAAAATGTTCTGAAAAAAGATCTAAAAATTGAAAAATGTCCTGAAGAAAATACAAAAACAAAGTCACATCTTGTCTAATCAAGTCAAGTAATCAATCTATGTCATTGTCGAACTACGTTGTCTTTGCACATTTTCTACATAGGCAAGGATCATTTTTGAGCCTCCGAGACATTAGGCCAGTCCTCTTAGGCTTGTCGAAATAAAATCATGATTCAATCTTTGGTCATCAAGAAAAAGTCATTGGTCATGTCGAACTACTAGGTCTCTAAGTGAATGACATAGGCAAGGCCATCAATCGATGAGCCCCCAAGGCCACACTAGGTCAGTCCATTAGGGCTCATTGCACTACATTGACACACACATCAAATAATTTTCAAATCAATCAGACTCCTTAAAAAAGGCAACTAGTCTAACAAATTTTGACACATCTTTGATAACCATAGGAACATATCAAACGTGACACATGATTAAACTTAGTCAAATTGGTCAAACTCAGTCAATCTGGGAAAACTCATTCAAACTTAGTCCAAATTAGTCAACTCATCAATTTTTTTCTATCCTTTAGATATGTCTTTATGAAGAATGGCCCCTGCCATTTTATGTCCTAGGAGGTGTCCTTCTTAGGCATCATCACCATCACTTGGCACTTCAAGGGATTCTCATAACATTTGAGAATTGGTCCCTTTAGCATAAACATTCATTCAAGATGTGTCCTTGAATTTCACACCTTGACATCTTGACATTGACATCATTTAGGATGTGTCCTTCCTGACTTTGACACTTTGACATTGACATTGTTCAAGATGTGTCTTTCCTGAACTTGACATTAATATTTGCCACTTGACATCATCAACCTTGGCATCTTGACATCATCAATCTTGGAATCTTGACATCAAAACACTTGAAATTCAGACACACTTGGCAAACACTTGGTAAACACTATATTGATATTTTTATCTTTGCATCTTTTATCATGCTACTAGTTTCTCAACAATGTCTTGACAATAAGATTTAGAGAAGTAGTGACATATCATGATGATTTGTCTTGTCTTGTCTTTTTTGATAGTCATGTTACTAGCTTCTCAATGATTTCCTGACAATAGGATTTAGAGAAGCAATGACGTATCATGATGATTGTCTTGTATTATCTTTTTGGCAGTCATGTTGCTAGTTCCTCGAGGATGTCTTGACAATAGGATTTAGAGGAGCAACAATGTTTCATGACTTGTCTTTATTGTCTTTTTTTGTTTGTCTTATACTTATGGTTGGTTGTGACAAAAATATTGGGACAATTGTGCTCTTAGTCTAAGTCAGGATCATCCCTGTCTGTGACTACTTGTCTCATGTGTTGGTATGACATTGCACACCTTGATCTACATCATATCATGGTGTTTGTTGGCCATTTCAATAATCCGCCCAATGATGATTTAGAGCAATAATTGTTAGTTCTATGGCAATATGTTGAAGGATTTATTTCATCATACTAACATTTGTTTCCTTTTGTCTTCTCGTCCCTCTTTTTCTATCTCCTAACAATATCCTGTGACATACAAAAATATACTTGCATACATAATCATATATGCATTGCATTTCATTGTATGTTGGAATTTAAGTTAGATTAACAAATAATTACATCCATAAATTCATATATCATCAAAAGAAAAATTAAGCACATGTCTTTGCATTTATCATTCACATAAAGGCACTACATGTCATATTATCCATACATACTATTGTCATAGCATTACATTATAAATAATCATCATAGATGCATAAATGGCATGACATATAAACGACATCATCATAGGAATCATATATGCATAAATCACACTAGCATAGTTATCATATAGTCATCATCATAATCATCATCATATAAGGATATATCATAAAACCTAATCCGCATACATAACACATCATCGTCATATAACATAAAGAATATACGCGGCATCCAAAAATGCATCATATATATATCATCTCAAAAAATATAATGTCACAGGATAAAGTCATGAGATATCCCAAAAATGGAGCTCGCAGGCTCAATAGTCAAAGTGTCATAACATAAATGTTTGAAACATGAATATCAATAAACTAAGTATGTCAAATGCCCCTAAGAAGTGCTCACCTCATTCCCTTGTAGAGAATAGTGTGGGGAATGATGACCTGAATCCTACACCAACATAACCTAGGAAGCCATGACAACTTGTGTTTGTGAGGCAAATGGCACTGCCACTGATGGCATCATCTCAACTGTAACATGCACTTGGGATGAAATTGCTGCATGTATCTAATAAATTAATGGATCTATCACTGGAGCCTGGCTATGAGATGAATTGTTCTCTAACCTCGAGGACATGTGGCTATGCCTAATTTGTGACTCGAGGCATGTCTATGAAAATGGATAGGCCTCTTCCTTGACGAATGTCCTAAGTAGACCCCCTTGCACTACTCTAGCTCTTGCTGCTACCACTCCCTAGCCTACTACCACTGCCTGTCCTCATTTGAGATTGGGTCAAGGTAGGATCTCGCCTCTAAGGTGGCACCTCCTACTCATATAGTAACTTGTACAGTCCTAG
>VDFB02075321.1:334159529-334174102 GCA_007258455.2 Sequoia sempervirens | reverse complement strand
AAATATTTGCATGGCCCTTTAGCTTGGTCTTTGCAAAATTGACCCTCTCTGGATCTTCCACCTCCTCATACTCAAAGTACTCCTCCATATCGTTGATCCAATCAATCAACTCTTTTGGGTTAAGATTTCTAGAAAATGTATAAACATCAATCTTTAGCATTTGAAGCAAAGGTGATCATCATGGAAAAATATATCCCTTAAGTGTATAAAAAATTCAGAAAAATCAAAGTTAGGCAACTTGACGTAAAAATTTGAATAAGTTATCTATACTATTTCAAAAATATGTAAGAATAGAATCTGCAGCAAATTGAATGTAGTTTCTAAACTACTAGGTTTATTTTAAAAAAAAATCTATTTGGTGAAAATTTAAAATTTCAATGCAGTATTACTTAAATTTCAAGGAAAAAATAAGTTGTTTCATCCACCGCCCTAAACCACAATAAAATGATAATATTTTTTATAAGATTTTAGATATGCTTTTAGAGGACTCCATGTCCTAATGTGATGCATATTTTTTTTGTAATTTTTTTCCAGTTAAATAATTATCATGAATTTTTATTACAACTTTTAAAAGTATAAACTTTGCATGTCCGGACCACCCTAACTTGGTCAAACTTTCATGAAATCATTATTTTAAACCCTATAGTATGTGAAGTATAGAATGCATGCATGTTTTGGATTCAAAAAAAATTGATACTAGTTAAAAGCTATAGACATTTTCAATCAAAATTACCACCCACTTAAAGTGTAATTCAAAATGAAAATGAATAAAATTATTTATTAAATTCAAAGTAAAGCATAATTTATATTGGTGGAAAGCTACACCCCTTTAAAATCCTTTTCAAATCACCAATTTTGGGGTTAAAAAAGGCCGCCAACCACATAATTCCTACACATACCCATCATATCACCACTTTTTGGCCCATTATGATCCTACACATACCTATTTTTCCAATCTTAGAGATGGCCTTAAAAAATATGACTTGCTTTGGATCTACTACATCTTGTTCTTCTTTGAACTATTCCTCATTTTCAACTTCATCTTCACTTTCATCTCCTCTTCTTGGCTCAAACACTCAATACAACCCCTCTTGTAGTGTTTGAACTTGTCTATGTAGGGGTCTAAAACCCTCTTCTAGTACAATAACATTTCTTCCACCCCCATTGTTTCTTCGTGGAGGCATTATAATCACTTTTCTTAGAAACCCACAACCATAGGTCCTAGGGAAAACTGCCTCACATTCAATGATCTATTTAACACTCAAGAAGCCTGCTCTGATACCACTTGATGAAGGGTACTCCCCTTAAAATATAAAACTCACAAAAACAATAGATAAAGGCATAAAAAAATGCAAGAAGGAATAAAATATTCTCTACTATCACTGAAATGAAAAATGAAATTACAACATTATATTTGCCATCACATGGTCTTTTTGATTACATAAATTTACAAATCTGCAAATTGGAGCCACCATCTATACTAATTTAGCCTCTCTTCTATAGCCCCCTTTCACATCCTTTATTTGGAAAGTGTAACTACCCTAGAATCTTCTGGAAAGTGTAACTTCCTCAAGAAGATATTTTGAAATTTTATTAATTTTGCAGTCCAACTTTACGGGGTCATAACTTTTGATCTAACCATCAGATTTTCTATCATAATACCTTTTTGAAAATATCTCAAGAGATGTTGTGCCAAAATGTAGGGCCTAAAATCTAACCACTTTCACTTTCTGCAAATTTTTAGGCCCATCCGAAGCCTTTAAGTGCCTCAAAATTGACTTTGAAGATTTGAATAGGATTTTTGAAAATTGAAATTTTAATCTCTCAAATGAAAAATGATATTGAAATGATTTCTTCGCCATTAGCTTCAATTTACAATTCTAGAGGTTTTTGTAAGATTTCATTCCCAACCCTGCATAAATGCAAACTTACTAAAAATAGTAACCCTGCTATATTTAGCCCTTATTGAAAAGAAACATTTTTTTTTGGGTGATTCAAGATTTCTCTTACACCCTGGATGCTCCTGCATCATTCTTTTAGATGCAATATTATGATTAAGTATGCTATGCTAAATTAAATGCACCTATGATCTAGTTGTAGAAAACTAAATGCATATAAGGATATAATTTAACACAACATACAAGATTAACGTGAACAGTATGAAACCTAAAGTAACCACATAAAATTAATTTAAATAATTACTCTAGTATTCAAGACACACAAATGATTGTCAAGAATGAAGCAATGCGAGAGAATATAGAATGTCATCTACTAACTCTAACACCACTGCTTTATCATTCACACTATTCAAGAAGATTAGACATGGTACCAGTGTAAGTGCACGAAATTAATAAGTTTTTAAAGAGGTGTACCATCCATTTTTGTTAACATACATTCTCCAAACCCATAATTTTCATCAATTATGTAAGGTCCTAACCAATTAGGGCTGAATTTTATTTTTTTAGTCGGGGTAGCATTAACATTATGTTGTTTCTCAAATAACACCAAATCACCTTTATTGAATAAATGAGGGATGACATTATCCTTGTAACTACACTGCATTCTTCTAGAATAAGCTTGAACATTCTCAAGAGTGTTATTGCATTGTTCGTCAATCATTTCAAGCTAATGCAATCATTGTTCCTTATAAGTATTGTCATCAATAAGTCCTTGAAAAGTTATTCTTAATGAGGGAATCTCTAAGTCCAAGGGCATTATCGCCTCGATACCATAAACAAGGTTATAAGGGGTATTCCCGGTTGATGTTCTAACACTCGTACGATAGGCCCATAACATATATGTTAGCTGTGTGTGCTAGTCATTATTTTCTCTTACTGTTTTCCTTAAGATTTTCTTGAGGGTTCTATTAGTTTATTCAACTTGGCCATTGGATTGCAAGTAGTAGGGTGTTGAAAAATGATGTTGTATTCTAAAAGTTTCCAAGAACTTCTTCATATCCTTATTATTAAATAGTGTCCCATTGTCTAAAACTAATATGAAAGGAAGTCCAAAGTGAGCAATAATGTGTTCCAATATGAAACGACATATTACATCAATATTTGTTGAATGAAGGGGAATTGCTTCTAACCATTTCATAAAATAGTTTGTTACAGTAATAATGAATGTATGTCCAGTAGAGGAGGGTAGTGATATTTTCCCAATAAGATCTAGACCCCATATAGAGAAGGGTCAAATAGGAACTTGTGCACAAAGCTCAAAATCAGGAGCATGGATCAAATTTCTATGCTCTTGACATTTGTAACATTTCTTAACATATGCAAAAGAATCTTGTTCCATATGTCTCCAATAGTATCATATGCGGATTAACTTTTGAACTAATGATCTTCCTCCAAAATGACCTCCACAAGCACCTACATGAGCTTCGTCAAGTGCAATGGGGATTTCAGATTTTTTAAGGCATTTAAGTAAAATACCATCGAAAGACCTACTATATAGTATGTTACCAAGAATTATATATCTAGATGCAAGCTTCTGAAGGTGAGATCAAATATTCTTAGTTTTCAACTCAGGAAAGGATTCATCTTTTAAATAATTAAATATTGGTGTGTACCATTCACTCGAGCTTTCCATCGTGGTTGATAATACTTCTTCTACTTTAGATTCTATCGATGGTTTCATAATTGTGTGCACAATAAATGTGAAATATTTTCAAGGATATAAGGATAGTAACTCTAATTTTTCTGAATTTTTCGCCACTTAAGGGCCCATTTTTTCCATGATGATCCTGCACATACCCACATTATAACTTGATTTCTACAAAACATTATTCTTAGGTGTTAAAGAGTGAAAACATATTGGTTTTGAGTTTGAGGTTTGTGTGAAGGTGAGTAAAGGACAAGTTGAGGCTAAATCACATTAACTTCTCTTGGTTTCGGTTTGTCATAACAAGCCTTAGTGGATGAACCTTGTGAGATGAAGTCCTCAAGGGCTTCATCTAACATTTCAAATTCATCATTGCTAAAATGCTTGAGGGTTAGGTTAACTATGAAAAAGAGATTTGATATACTCAAATAACTATGCTTGCTCCAAGTGGTTCATTAGTTTATAGGTGTTTTTGCTTTTGTTTTCTAATGAATACCAAATGTAATCTAATCTTATCAAACTATGAACTAATGTTGAAAATGAAAAGTATAGTAATTTAATTCTATCCACAATTGAAATGAGTCTAAATTAAGCCATATCTAATGAAATGCTTGAAACAAAAATTCAATAAACTGAAACAAAAATCTAACAACAAACTAAAACACCAAAAAAGGGTTTTTAATACTGTAAAATGTAGTTTAAAATTTTAAACAAGACTAAATCACTTAGAGGGGTGTATTAGTCCCAATCAAGGTTTTTCAAGGATTCAAATAGTGAATAACAATCACCACAAATACCCATAAATTAGGAAAAACCACATATACTGGGACTAAATCACCCAAAGTGGCGTATGAGTCCCAAATTAGGGTTTTTGCACAAATTTCACAAAATTCCAAGTGAAATTTTGGTTTTTTGGTTAGGATGATCTCTAGGCTAAGTGAAATTACATATTTTAGATAAAATTCAATGATGCAAAATTCAAAAATGCAACCTATATGCACTTTCACTAATGCAAGATTTAGAAACCCTAGATTTAAATTAACCAATGAAAAACCCTAATGCAAAGTTAATGTAAGGTAGATCTAGGACTATCATGCCCTCTCAATTGGAAATGAGGTTTTCATGTTGGGTTCACCAAAATTAAATGAGGGGAAATAGGGTTCCACCTTTTAGGAGATGGAACTAAGGTATAAGGACCTCCCATTTCACCTAGTTCATTCAAGGAAACATTATAGATCTCAATCCAAGGATGGAACTAGGAAAAGAGATCTTGCAATAAGGTATCCTAGGTTGTGATTAAATATTAAAATGGGGTTCACCACCAAGCTAGGGCTTGGAAAGATAAGTAACATGCAAAACCTAATGAGGAAACTTAATGATGTGTAAAACCTAAGTAAATAACTTAGATATGAATGCAAAATAAAAATAGCAAACTGGAAAAGCATAGAGATGCACCTAGAAACCTATAGAAGCTTGAACCAAGCTCTGAAATCCTAAAAACATAGACTTTAGGACTCATTGGGAATCATACGCTAAGTTAGGCATATTAGTTCCAAACTAGGGTTTTTGTGTAGAAATAGGAATCTGATAGTGGTAAATTTGAAACTTCTAAAATTTGGAAAAATCATTGTACTAGGACTCATACACCACAAGTGGTGTATCAGTCCTACTCTACTTCTTCATAAATTCAAAGTCTAAATATATTCTTCTCTCTTTGCTCTTTCTTCCTGATTTGATTTTTGGATCTGAACTAGTAAAAAGACCTACAAAATAGAATATAGCATTAATTTTCTTGTGGGGGGTTTGCCTTGGTCAAACCCCTAGTTTGGTAGTTGAACCTTGATAGAAATGATAGATCTTGAGAACAAAGGTGAATGCAAGTCCTAATCTTAAGTTCATCTAAGATAAGGATATCTAAAATTCCATAAACCATATTCTATTGTGCTAGAATGAGATGCATGAATGAAACATAGACATGATGACTCACTTTGGGAGATATCTAATCAATCTAATAAGCCATGATGAGACATGTACTTTCCTTTAGGTTGAAAGTATAATGACAATGGAGGATGGAATCACTTAGGAAACAAGTCATTATGATTGGCTTTATTGCTAGTTGTATCTCACCAACCTAGAATCCATCATGATTCACCATAGGAGACCATCATCAATCCTTGAAAATGCTAGATCTTGAATGAAAGTGAGCTTGAAGACCTACAAAAACAAAATGATGTTGCTCCAAGACTTCAACCTTGCTTTCTACTTGCTCTTGAATGCTCTTGTGAAAGTATGTTTGAGTGTTTGTGAATTCTTAGATCTTGAATTTCCTTTCTAGATGAAAATAATGACTTGAAACCTTGTTTATATAGGAACTTCATCTAATTTACCATTATTTAGATCTCAAATGCTTACATAAATCAAAAATTTGAATTAAAAACTTTAATTTTTTGCTCAAACCCTAAAAAGGGGCCACACAGGACTCATATGCCACTTGTGGTGTATGGATCCTACCTAAGGGGAATCATATACCCATGGTGGTGTATGAATCCCACCCTAGTTTTTAGGGGTGGGCCAATGATGGGGTGTTAGAAAATTTAATGCTTTTGTTGATTATTTTGGCATTTTAGTTGATATGAGCCTTGAGATATGAAATAAAGGGTATTAGGGGCCTATTAATGGTGATTTAAAGGGGTCATGAATGCAAGGGTACCAAAATAGGTCAAAATTAAGTGAGAAATTGTACCATCTTGAAGAAGGGAGTACAATTTTCTGTCACTACAACTACAAAAGCCAAAAACATTCTAATGACTTTCATCCTTTCCACTGGAGCAAATGTCTCCTCAAATTATATTCCTTCTACATGTGAGTAGACCTTACACACAAGTCTAGCCTTGTTTTTGACAACTTTTCCATATTTATTCAATTTGTTCATGAAATCCCACTTAGTTCCTAAAACATTCATTTTTTGGTCTTGAGACCAATTCCCAAGTATAATTCCTCTCAATCTATTATAATTCTTCTTTCATAGCCTTCATCCAATCCTCATCTTTGCATGACTCAGTCACTATTTTAGGTTCCACCTCTGAAAGTAATCAAAAATTTACTTGTTCCTCTATTATTGTTGTTTTTTCTCCTTGTCAACACACCTTTTCTCTTATCTCCAATGATCTGATCTTCACAATGATTCTTCTACACATACATAGGATTCTTAGGGATCTTTTCCAAAGTGTCTTCCTCTTTAACTATTAGATCTCGTTCTCCTTCTCTTCATCCTTTTATTTTTCACTGAAAGGGGATTCATCAAATTCATATCCTTCTATTAGTACTAAAGTCTATAGTGGTTCTTCATCCATCTTAACACTTGAACTTTCAACAATATTCCTAAACCTTTTATTATAGCATCGATAAGCTTTGTTTCATATAAAGTATCTAAGGAAGATTCCTTCATCAAACCTTGCATCAAAATTTCCTAAGTTTTTGCCTCTTTTTGATATAGCATTTACTTCCAAAAACTCTGAAATATTTCACAATATGAGGTTTACCATACCATAACTCATAGGTATTCTTTAAACTATTCACTCTTTCTTAACCTTTGTCAAGAATGTAGACTACAACATGAATTTCTTCTCTCCAATATACATCTAACATATTTTCTTCCTCCATCATTGTCCTAACAACTTTTTGAACTATTTTATTCTTCCTCTCCATAACTCCATTTTGTTCAAGAGTTCTAGGGGTTGATAAATCTTATTCTATGATATTCACAAAAATGCTAAAATCATTTAAAGTAAACTCACCACCTCTATCATATCTCAATAATTTTATTTTCACATCCATTTCATTTTCTACCATATACTCAAATGCTTTAAACTTATCTAGAGCTTCTATTTTTTCTTTCACCTAAGTACATCTAGAATAATCCTTAGTTAATAGGATGAAATACTTGTCACTGTATGAGATTCTTATTCTAGTAGGTCCATATAGATCTTTATGTTGTTGGACTCTAGAAACACTGAGAAGGTGGGGGGTGAATCAGTGTTCCACAATATTTAAATTTTGATCCAAACTTATCAACAACAATATTTGAACTTTAATATTACTCACTGCACATAAACTGAAACAAACGTGCAAGCACATTAAAGAGACAATGTGACACCATAACACCAATATTTTACATGGAAACTCTATTAGGGGAAAAACCACAGTGGAGATTAATTGACAATTTATACTCTGTTAGAAGTATAAACAAAAGGGAATGCACATGCATTCAAGCACACTGCCTAGAGCTCACTACTCAAAATAAGGAAGGCTCACTGCCTTACAAAATATTTGAGATTACAACAAAAAGGTTGAACTAAGAAATAGCATCTACAAATGCCTAGATTCAATTTCAATGAAGCTCAATCTTCAGCCCTTCTGACTGACTTTGTATCTGCTATGTTTTCTGCCCTTGTGAAACTATGCTTCAATCACCCTTCTAATTCACAAGCACGTCTTCTCTTCTTTTCATATATTTGCACATATTCTAACTTCTCCACACTTTTTTAAAATGAATTACAGGTCTCATATATATATATATATATATCTGCTAACAAGGATTTCATTACTATATATCAACTTCACATAAGATATAATGTTCTACCACATGTCAGCTCAAATCACCAATTAAAATTAATGTGCATCGACACAAGTCAACTAAACTATAGCTGAGACCTAAAAGAAAATTCCCAACAAAGAAATGTTTAAGAAATTACTCCTTACACATCCGCAACATGCTATTTACACCAGGTCGGCCATATTAAGGTAATAAACAAAAAATCATTCTCCTAGATCTCCAAGCTCGTACATTGATTAACGAAACACTATAGAACTTACCAATGAGGTAATTATACATTCTTAACAAGCTTTCCTGGGGATCCACAACACAAAATAATGATATGGTGAAGCATACAAATTAACTAACTAACCAGATGGCCTATTCTCCATGCTTTTTGCTGGTAATACTCTGTTTTCTACTTTGTTTGCTGGTATAAGCTACTTCTGAACTATGGACCACAATAATGACTCTAGTTGCCATCAATGACAACACTAGTAGCGAAAAACAATCTCCCAAGCCATATGCCAACAATCTCCTCATTTGGCATTCATGGCAACACTTAGTGAAAAATAACTAAGTGTCAGAACAAAAACTCAAAAATTCAAAACGCAACAAAAAACTACTCCCCTTTGGATGTCAAAGAATTTTTCACTGCATTCTCTCCCCCTTTGACATCAATGACAAAAATTTTACTGCTTTCTCTCCTGCCACACTTTCTCTCCTCCTTTGATGATGCAAAAATTGAGCAAAATTTGAAGAATTGCAACTGCTACTCAAATCAAAAAATTATTTTATACTTATTTTTATCTCCAGAAAAAATTTCTTCCAAGCATCCACTACAATCCCAATAATTATTATTAAACTATTGTTTTCTAATGTCCTATTGATGACTTGGATGAGGGATTCAGGAATGGTAATGGATTCTTCCAACTTTTCTCCTTTATTCAAGACTTCAATCAACTGCTCCAGTCTGCATCTAGTTTGATCTTTCACTTTCCAAAAGGTATCCATAAGAGTGTTTATGGAAAAGTAAACCTTTGCATGCTCATCTTGCAACTCATGAATCATTTTCTTGACTGCTCTTGCCTGGTCTTGAAACATATTGTAATCTTGACCAATTTTGATCAACTCATTTTCAAGTTGCTCCAGCTTGTCCTTGTATTTACCAACCGCATTAGGCCACCTAAGACAATAATTGTAGATCTTATTTGCTAAGTCAATGCATTTCCTTAACACATTCATTTTCTTTTTTAGTTTGGTGAGAGATAGCCTAAATTGTTCCTTCAGATGTAGAATTACTTCTTCTTTCCTATCCTGAGGCACATAGGCCATAGCCTCCCTGATACATTCAATCAATTCTTCTGGAAGTACATTCTGCAAACTTTCTAATTCACTGTTATTGTGCACAAGGTATCTTCCTAGAGTGTCCTCAATAACATCATGTTCATATGATGGTCCATTTAACCATATGTCAGCAATCCTTTTCATTCCATCTTCCTCCTGAACATTATGTAGTATCTTTTCTTTGAGTAAAGCACCTTCTGTAACTATGGGAATTTTCCTAGGGTTGGAAGATTAAATGCATAAACATAAAAAACCCAAAGCAATAATCAAGTGCAAAGGAAAAAAAAGAAAATAAATGAAACAATCTCACCAAAGTTCTTCATTCTCCATGGCTAACCTCCATTACATCTTCTCAACTTGTTGAAAATGTGATATTTCCCTCAGATTTAATGTGAGCAATCTATTGACAATGGCAAGCCCTAAGAAAATGTTGAAGGATTTGAAGTGACTACATGCAATACTATGCTATTATGCAACTAGTAAGCATCTAATATTATTTCTAAATTATGTCAAATGGAATGTAAATATGCCTATGAGAACTTAGTGACAAGTGCAAGATGGAAAGATTGCAAAGAGCATGAAGTCTAGATAGCATGAGGTGAGCAAATGAGACCAAAATTGCCATTTTCTAGAAAATGCAATTTTGAGTGAATGGCTAAGATTAAAAGTTGACAAGTTCCCTAGAATCAATGGACAAGATTCAATTTGACAAACCACAATTAGGGTTAGGGAAAAATTAGGGAAAATTTGAAATGAAAGGACAGGATTGATTTTTGGAAAATCAAATCTAAGGTGGATAATGCATGTGACAAGAGATAAAGCTGGCACAAAAAAAGAGGTGGCTAGAAAATCAAATAATAATAGAAATTATTTGATTTTTGGAGGAAAAAGACTATTTGAATTAAAAATTGATTTTAATTCAAAAGATGGGTCACATGATAGTAAATAATTAATTTTAAACTATTTACTTGAAAAGGGAAATTAGAAAATAGGACCATTTTAAATAATTTTATTTAAAATGAGGGAAATGACAAGGTGGAAATAATTAAATAAATTAAAAATTTATTTAATTATGGGAAGACTTATAAGAATTAGTGACATATTAAATAAATAAATAAACTTTATTTATTTAATAATCAGGAAGAATAAAAGGACATTAATTAATTAAATAATTATGAATTATTTAATTAATAGTTGAAAGTGGACCAAGGACATAATTAAAATGTCTTAATTATGCTAAAAGATAAAAAATAGAGCTTGTAGGCCTAGGTCATTTTATGTGTCTACATTTTGCCCCTCTTTGTCATAATGTAGTATATCGCATTGTGACAAAGAAAATAAGTCAAGGTCATGCCCTAGTGAAGGTATAGAGTATCTATGTCCCCTTAGGAGAATTTTTCAAATTTTGGGTCGGTGACAAAAAAATTTGGAAAGTGTCTCGATAAGTCAATTTGATGACTAGAAAAGTGATGGCGCAAACAGTTTCAGATTTTGAGGAGTTTAAGTCAGCCAAAAAGGCTGTCAAAGTTGGTCAAATGAGCCTCCAATAATAAGAAGTTTGAAAAATCCCACTTTGACCCTATAAATAGGTTAAAAATGGGGTAAAAGTCAATTCATTTTTACTTTTAACTTTTGTAAATTTGAGAGCTCAAAGTGACGAGGACTTTAGCGAAGATGGTGATTCTAGTGATCAAGCACCACGGGGAGATCGTCCAGACTTTCAAGTGGCCAGAGGGCTCAAAGCTAGTGGTATGTACCACTAACTTTCTTTGTCACTTCATTTTTTGTGCCATTTTTAGGGTTTTAGGTCAAACAACGAATGCGTCGTGACACATATGTGTGTGCGTAAGCCGCATTTGAGTTCATTTTCGACATATTTGATGCATTGCAACACAAACACAAAAGGTCATTAGGTTAGGATAGTTAAGTGTGACGCATTTGTGGTAAATAGCAAAGCATTGGAAAAATCACACTACAAATGAGGGGTGTAATTCCGCATGCAAAAAGTTGCAATGCATTCACAAACTCAAGCGACGCATGTGAACAAAGTGATGCATGTGCCAAAAAATCACAACACAAGTGCTCTGCTATAACGCAAACATGAGTAGAAACAATGCAATCATCAGATCGAGTCGCAATTGAAGTACGAAGTGATGCAAACACCTTATTGTGATGCAAATGAAGTCAACATGACAATTTGACTTTGACTTTGACCAAGGCTAACTTTGTCTAACTTCAAATTTTGAATGCTTTTGAGTTAGATAAATGATAATGATGATTGTCAATAGGGTGTTGATGTGTGTTTTGACATGTGCAGAGCTAGCGTCGATTTATACATGAGAGAGTAGGCCATCTACATATAGATTTTGGGACCAATCATAGAGAGGGAGAGATCTAGATTACGCAACTAGAACTCTAATATAACACCTATATGCCCATTATCCCAGAAAATAGGGACTTTTATGGCACTTTGTGAGAGGTGGCATCTTCGAGACCGCCCCTTCCACTTGCTAATGGGGGAGGCTACTATCACCCTTGAGGATGTGTATCGGATCTTGTGCCTATTGATTCAAGGAGAGAGGATAGTATACAACCCATAACATGGGTATCAAGCATTCATAGCCTATTATCATGATCAATGCATAGGGTTGGGGATTGAGGGATATGAGATTCACTAGGAGTTCATGGCGGAACATTATGGGTGATTCAATGCCCTATTGGCAACATTGGATCTGGGGAGTTCTAATTCTAATTGTCGAGGACATAGATTTCTATTGATGGTGGGGGATGTGTTTGTTTGAGATGAGATAGGACAAGATCAGGATATGCTCTGGGGACCTTTGCAATTCCTATTAGGGATGTTATATCATCAACTTCATGAGGTTGCATATAGGGGAGCTCAGAGCATTGGTTGTGGGATGACACTCCTTATGATCTGGACAAGGGAGCACATCGTTGTATTCCGTCCGTCAATCCAGACACCAATGCTTGCGGATGGCATGCCATATGTCTATTATTATGCAAGTGCCTTACATCAAACTTGGGTGGGAGAGACATAATTTTGGTGACGCCAGATTAACACCATGATATCTTTCATTTGGAGGTTGTACAGGGACTGCGAGTAGTGGGAGGATGAGGCAGATCACCTCAATTTTTGCAGGTTGTTCAAATACTTGGTTGGCTGGACTGTGCAGAGTCAGCTGATTATTGAGATGTACCTACCTCAAAGGGTACTACAATAGTTTGGCGAGCAACAGGGTGTTCCTATGGGTACAACTGAGTATGTCAGGTCATCTAGAGAGTCAGCATGGGGTCCACTGATATCAATTCCATTCACCAAGTAGAAAATCAATGGGTTGGTAGCACAGTAGTGGGGATGGAGGGGAGGGGTTGCAAATCCAAAGACTACAATAGATTATGATTTATGGTGGTAGAGTCACAAACCAGTCCCCTTGACAGATCCAGATGGATTGACACCCATTGATAGGAGATCCATCATACCACATGTGCAGTGAGGTGGCAAGGATGGCAGGGATGGAGGTAGAGCCAGAGCCAGAGCCAGAGGGAGAGATGGAGGCAGGGGTTGAGGGAGGGATGGGACGGGAGACAGATAGGAGATGGGTGGTGAGAGGAGGAGAGGAGGAGATGGCAGGAGATAGTCCAGAGAGTGAGACAATGAGTGGAACAAGTGCCCTTGGTACCAATCCCTAAGGTAGCCAAAGAGGAGGAGAGAGAGGAGGAGCATGTAGTGGAGGAGGAGGTCAAATAGGAGGAGCATCCAGTGGAGGAGGGGAGATAGGAGGAGGTTCAACATGAGGTTGAGATGGAGGTGGAGGTGCTGAGAGAAGAGGGAGTTGGGTCATGGGAGATGAGGATGTGGAGAATGATGAGGAGATGTAAGATGATGATGAGGCCATATATGAGGCAAGAAAGTGGCCTCGAAAGTAAATGATAGAGGGTGATGATGATATACCTACAGGACCACCACTACCAGCTGATGCAATGATAGATTAGTGAGTGATAGATATTTAGAGGAGGTTGGATGAGAGGACTACACAGGTGAGAGTCTTGTAGGTGGAGCTAGAGTTGGATGGGGTAGAGTGGGATCAAGTAGTGATATGTTAGTAGGAGGCAACTCAGTGGTGTAAAGAGTTTGCAAAGTTATGTGCAGGGCCATGAGGAGATATGATGAGAGAGCTAGCTAGGGTGAGTACCCGTCTAGGACTGTACAAGTTACTATATGAGTAGGAGGTGCCACCTTAGAGGCGAGATCCTACCTTGACCCAATCTCAAATGAGGACAGGCAGTGGTAGTAGGCTAGGGAGTGGTAGCAGCAAGAGCTAGAGTAGTGCAAGGGGGTCTACTTAGGACATTCGTCAAGGAAGAGGCCTATCCATTTTCATAGACATGCCTCGAGTCACAAATTAGGCATAGCCACATGTCCTCGAGGTTAGAGAACAATTCATCTCATAGCCAGGCTCCAGTGATAGATCCATTAATTTATTAGATACATGCAGCAATTTCATCCCAAGTGCATGTTACAGTTGAGATGATGCCATCAGTGGCAGTGCCATTTGCCTCACAAACACAAGTTGTCATGGCTTCCTAGGTTATGTTGGTGTAGGATTCAGGTCATCATTCCCCACACTATTCTCTACAAGGGAATGAGGTGAGCACTTCTTAGGGGCATTTGACATACTTAGTTTATTGATATTCATGTTTCAAACATTTATGTTATGACACTTTGACTATTGAGCCTGCGAGCTCCATTTTTGGGATATCTCATGACTTTATCCTGTGACATTATATTTTTTGAGATGATATATATATGATGCATTTTTGGATGCCGCGTATATTCTTTATGTTATATGACGATGATGTGTTATGTATGCGGATTAGGTTTTATGATATATCCTTATATGATGATGATTATGATGATGACTATATGATAACTATGCTAGTGTGATTTATGCATATATGATTCCTATGATGATGTCGTTTATATGTCATGCCATTTATGCATCTATGA